>JANHFL010003549.1:211571-221937 GCA_032468155.1 Oxyrhabdium leporinum | reverse complement strand
ATTTAAAAACCCCTCAGTCAGGAAAGGCTTGTCGGAAGAGTAAGGTCTTCAGCTCCCGGCGAAAGGTCTTCAAATTTTATGTGTGAATTGGTCAGAACAGAAACTTCTAGCACCTTTTGGTTGCTTTCCAATCCTTCCCAGAAATTGCTCTGTTCTCCTATTTTCTGTATATTGGGAAATGTAACTGCAGAAAACATGTAGTTAGTCACGTTTCACAATATAACATATCTGGATAACATCCAGCTCGAGGATTTAAATGTGACAGAGCATGTGGGCTGGGGGAGGAGACTGTTTACATGCTTATTATAACATTATTTCTTGCCTCCTTTCCAAATAATTCCTGTGGCATACATGGTTGTTGCCTCTCTCCCACTTTACCATCACAACCCTGAAGGGTAGGACAGGCTAAGAGAAAATGCCTGGCTGAAAAGCATCAGGTGAACCTCATGGGTGCCTGGAATTATTGGCACTGGCACTGCCTTTGAATATCACACTTAACTGGCCTCCTTGAAAATATGGGTGTCGTTCCCCCTCCCCCCCATGTTGTCTCAATAACCTCCTGGCCCTGGAGAAAAGCAGTAAGGCCATCTGTGGTTTAATAAGCCATAAACATTATATGGAAAGCAGTTGTGCTGTGGCAGAAGCCAGCCTGCACTTGGTGCAGGGACTGCTGCCGAGAACTGCAGAGAATCCCAGGAAACATGATCTTTTCACCAGACCTGTTTCCACCAACCTGTCTCCAAGCGGGCTCCTCTGGCATTCTCCAGGCCATATAGCCCATGTGAATCATTCTGGGATCTATCCCTTTTAAATCAATGAAGCTGAGGAGGGATGCAGAGGACAAACCGAATGAGAAGCCAAGAAGAGCGCATTTCCACTCTGATGTGATTAACTGGTGCGACATCATGCTTTGCCAAAGGCCACGGGAAGGACAAATCTACTGGGGACTGGATTGGAGAAAAAAGGAGACGCATCTCTCCTAGGCTTAAGCTCAGTTCCTTCTCCCAAAGTGGAGCTTAATCCCAAAACATAGGAAAAAGAAGAGGAGTAGAATACTCTTGGCGTGTCTGTTCAGGGGCACTGCCCCCTCTGTAAGATTATTGTGGCCAATCTCTGCACATTTAAAGCACATAGCTTTTTAGGTTTGCCCCAATCCTCCCCTAGTGTCTCTTTAATTAGCAATGAAGTAGGGGGAGGGGCTCTTCTATTTTAGAATTTTCTGACCTTTGTAAATGGGGGTTGGGATCCCACTGTCTCTTTGTCACTCCCATTTTGATTCATGATCTGTACAGCACAGGGCCAAAATTGCTATCTCATTCTCCCTTAAGGATAGGTGGTTTTCTCCTTGCTGCTTTTAGGAGAAGAGAATACTGTTAGGCCTGCCATGGGCTGATGTGATGCACACATGCTGCCTGGCTCTTGGGTAAAACAACCAAGTCCAGCTGACATTTTTGCAACTATTTCTCTCTGACAAGTGCTGTTAGTGATACTTGCAGTCTTGGGCTGCTGACTTGGAATACAATCTTCATTCCGGTTTGGTGATCTTGGACTAGTACCTATTTTTAACCTTGCCTAACTTCAAAAGTCAAATTAGAATGTGGTAAGAATTAAGTGGGATGTTCACCATCTTGTGCTTGTTGGAAGCAAAGCAAAGCAAAAACATACAAAGACAGTCTTTTAATAGCCAAGGACAGTCTTTTCAATTTAGCCAACCCTGCAAAGGGCCGATAATATCTATTTTATTTTATTTTTTATTTTTTGCAAACCCTGCTGCCCAGGGCACCTCCATCACCGATGGTACTCTGCCTTTTTCTCCTTGCATTTATTGATTCAGAATACTTCCTTGTAATCTGCCCTTTCTGTTAAGACTGTTGTACGTGCAAATGAAAAAAAAAGTACTTTGGCAGACTACAGAAAAAAGACAAAACTCTCAGCTGCATCCCTGGAGCCAGGTTTGATATTTGTATGGGACAAATTTAGCAGGTATCAGTCACCATAAGGTCTAGCTGTTCCTTTTTCAAGATAGAAAGACAGAAAGTGAAAGGAAAAGAATAAATGACTTGCTCAATCCTGACTTGAGATGAAGCAGTAGAAACTGATTAATCACAATTGAAAAGACAGGATTTAGACAACCCTACTACTTTAAATAGGCACCTTCTGAGAAAGACACCTTTATTTCCTCTTTCCCCATTTCAGATCCAACTTCTGGGATCTGTTGTTCCTGAAAGTTTTGGCATTTCTGGTCAATCTTGTTATGCTAATAAAGAATGGATTCAGCTGGAGCTAGCAACCAAAGAGATTGCCAAAACTTTGAACTTGACAAGTGGGTTAGAGATGCTTTTCATTTTATGGGTTTTTGGAGTGGCACATGACTTCTGTCACCAGAGTTGAGTATCCCCCCTGATACTGGGGGTGGGGGGGGGATGGGGAAAATATTGCTTTCCACTCTCTAGGCTAGCAAGGATAAGCATATGACCTGATCTCATAACCAGGAAGTCTTATTTGCCTATCAGCTCTTACAGAGCATGAGTTTAAACTGCTCTAATAATGTTTTGAAGCTTATAAGGAGCTCAGAAAGGATAGAAAAAGTGATCCAAGCAATCAGAGGAGCTGGGTGGCCAGAAACGTTAGGTAGGGAAAGAGGAAGTTGGAGAAGGCAGTGTTTGGTGATAAAGCATATTGTGAGAATGGCTGGGGGTTGAAATAAAGATGCAGTCTTCCAATTTCTCCAAACCTCCTGGAATAGAATCTTTTCTTTTTCTTCTGGGGAAAGTGACTGGGTTGCCTTGTGCCGAGGTTGAGATAATTGCCTGCCCTCCCCTTTGAGGCCCTGGGAACTTTCCTCTTTTACTAGGCTGACAGCCGGGAGAAATTTCTTTTGTGTAAAAGCCACAGCATGGCACAGAGCAGGCCACAGCTGCTGGGGGCAAATTCCAGGAGAAAACTGTTGCTTCACTCAGTGGTGTGTGGGTGGAGGGGTGGAAGCTTCCGCTATCAGGCTGTATCCAAGCTGGTGTGCTTGGAGCATCGCACCTGGGTCAGCGCATCACAAGTGCCGGTGGTCACTGCATTTGGTAGACATGTAGCTCGCATGGGTAAGCCGAGATGGAGAGCCAGAATAGAATAAATCTGTGGGTTTGTCAAGGAGATCACAAGGAATGAATGATTCAGTCTTTCTGGCTCTGTGCCCTCCAAGGCGTCTCAACCCCCAATCCGAAATGGATCTGTGGCCACGATCGGAAAAAGAAAAATGTCAGTGCTTTCCTTCGAGTGTGAAACATTGCTGCGGGCAGAACAGGGACCACTTCGATTCATGAGATTTCATTTTTCCAGTTATCGCCTTGCTTCTCCTTCTAACTCACTAAGAGATTAAAGCCTCCCATTCTTCGGGCAGCAGTCAACACTTTCTCATCCCTAGAAACATTGGTCTAGGAAAATATAGTGAATTCAGAAATGCACTTTGATCACCTCTATTTCTACCTTGAAGGGGTCACTTATGTATGTGCATAAAGGCAACATCAGAGACATATTTATATTGTAGATGTCTGTGACAGTTTTCTCCAAGGTGTGACTATCTGTATATGGTCATCTGGCCTCAGTGGCTGGGGAAAAGGAGAGCTGTAGCTTAATTCCTGGGGGAAGGCTGTTAAATTAATTGCATCATAAATTAATTTTCAAGCCTGAGAACTACAATTTGGAGAGATTGCTGAGAAGTCTGTTTGCAGTCTCTCTGTCTCCTTTGACAAAAAAAATCTAAAATTCATTGCACAGAGGGAATGATTGTCCGACCAATCCAAAACAGAAAGAGGGAATATGAAAACTGATAAGACATTTTAGTCTATTTATTTAATGGAATGTGGCATACGTTTTGAGTGTTCCTAGAAGCAGCCCTTACTATTGCATATCACATATTTCAGACCTTAATTGGTCCCACAAACGCCATTCCAAGAAAGGGTAGTTTTGACTCTGAGCTGATTTATAGGAATAAACTAGTGTCTGGTTGTAGGTATCAGACTGCAAGTGAGAATTTGAGACTGACATGGGGTTCTATGCAAAACAAAAAACAAGATTACGCCAGAATCATGCCAGAATTGTTTCGCCTGCATTGCTATCTTTCTGCATGCAGGGATTTATAAAAAGAAAATGAAATATTGAGTCATATGAAGCCTCACCAATACTCTGAAATGAATATCTCAAATGCAGGTTTACCATCTGAGAAAATGCTAGATTTCAGATAAAGCCATGCAGGTAAAACCACGCACATACTCACATCCAAACACCCACTCATAGGATTCATTCACTTGATACACTCCATCTGGTTATTGCATTAACCCATGTCCCGAGTTTGCACACTCCTTTGAACCACTAACTAACCAAAACCACAACATGCTCACCTATCCAAATCCCAAGATTAATCAAACCTAGCCACGTTCCAGGAATGCGGTTGCTACTGTTTTTTCAGCTGATCTGGTTAAATGTGTAAATAGAGGGACAAAATCCCATATCATCTTCGAATCGGCCTTGGCACGCAGACTCTTGTCTTGCAGCCATGGTGTACCTTAGCCTCTCCATGTGCAGAGGCACATATTCACCACCATTTGCATTTCCTGGGTGATAGATGTCCCCGCCTATATGCCGCAATGAATGAATTCCCCAGCCATTGCCTTGTTAATCCCCATGGGAAAGAGTTTATAGCCCCAAGATTATCCTTTTAACTAGGGATTGGCAGGACAAGAAGCAATACTTGGGCCTTCCCTTAACCCACGGATCTGTACTATAAATAGTGTCTTTGAGGTAATTCATGCTGAGGCCCACGTGCACACACGTATTTGGGAACACACCAGCCTGTCCATCACAGCCATGAGGCTGGCACACTTGTGAACAATGGTGACAAGAAAGTTGAGAGCTGTTTGGGGAAAGAGGGAAACAGATCAAGATCACATGGATCGTAACCAATGTGGACCGTGCAGGGGAAGCCCACAGAATATTTTCTGATCTTGGGAGCCTGAAGAAGCACCTAGGATTAAATGACCAGAAGACAAAAATCAGAAGGAAAATAATAGAGAACAACAGAGCCTGCTTTTTATCTATCCTTTCCAGCTCCATAGCAGCTACCTTAGGGAATCTGGTTTTCCTCTGGATATTTTGCAGGCATTTGTACATAAAGTCTTTTGCCAGCAAAATATCTCTGAATGGAGAGCAAGGATGCATTTCAGCTCAGCCAGCTTTCTCCAGCATAGCACCGTTACTTAACACGTTCGAGGAACATGATCCAGCTAGCAAGGCTGATTCTCAATTGTGCAATCTCAAAATACATAGAATGACAAATTGGAAAAGGTTAAGCTAAGCGGTGGCAAGAAATGAAGAGGTCTTAAAGGAGAACTGGGAAGAATTAAAATACAATACGTATTAAAATTCCAAGTAACCACAGAAGTCGCAAATTCAGGTACTGGTTGAAAAAAAATAATCCAGATTCTAACCTGAATTTTGTTTCATTGGCTCCTCCCTGAACTGCAAAAACCTTCTGAAATCCTTGCATATTTTAAACATTATGACACTTGAGATTAAATCTCAAGGTGTGCCAGGATCTGATGGTATCACAGAACTCCAAATTGACTGAATACAATTTCCACTGAGAAATGTTTCGGCTGACACCCTTGTACTCCTCTCAGTCCACAAACTGAAGCAGAATAAATTATGAAAATGGCATGCTGTTTTCCACAGTTTATGGGGCAGGACTCATCTTTTTCTAGTGTGCAATTTAGATTAGATTAAATTGGATTAGATTTAGATGCTGTTTTTAAAAATGTTTTTAGTACAACAAACCTACAAATCATCTGTACTTATGGGAATGGCTGAAGTGGTCTAGGATTGATGAATGACACCGTTGCTTACTTTGTGTTGCTCACCTGGCTACAGGTGTGTTCCTCATCCCGTACACTCTTATTGCCCTCCTTGGTGGGATTCCCATCTTCTTCTTGGAAATTTCTTTGGGGCAATTCATGAAGGCTGGAAGCATCACTGTATGGAACATAGCGCCACTTTTCAAAGGTAAGAATGTCTTTTTCCAACTAATCCCCTTTCTTCCCTTTATTGCTCTTAGGGTTCATTGTATGAGTTTGTCCATGGGGAAAGGTTGAGCTACCTTCTAATAGTATCTTCTCTCAAGTCAGAACCTCACTTCTTTCCAAGTCAGAACATCACTGTGGGATCTTCAATGAGAATCAAGGGGATATCAAAAGGTCCAATAGCTCAATCTTTGAGATGTGTCCAAATTAGGGTATAGTAGAAGAATATGTGAAGATGGCAAAGATTGGTCAGGAGGTATTAAAGAGGTGTGGTGTACATGGATATATAGAGGAGAATTGCTTAAATATAGACATGGTTCTCTTGGTGGCATACAGTACAGAAATAATCAGGCCGAGATCACTGGCTTTTGATACTCAAAACGTTTGTAATCAATATGTCAGTGAAAACCTACTTGAGCAGACCGTATGTAAGATTACACACTGTAATCTTAGAAGCCAGGGGAAAAAGTCCTACTTTTTTTTTTAACTAACAATTAGAAATGGGTTTTTTCATTCTTCTTTCTTTCTTCCTGCATGCAAAGCCAAATTAAATTACTGTTTGATGAAAATAGTGTTCTGTTTCCAGAGTTTAAAATATGGACATTTAGCAAATGCAACTTACATTTTATATCACTCATTTTCACTGTGAGACAGTGTCCTATACCCTTTAGGGAAAATAGTCCATTCTTTCTTCAAGTAACTGAATTTCTCCAAACAGGACTGGGATTTGCTTCCATGGTGATTGTCTTCTACTGCAACACGTACTACATCATGGTACTTGCCTGGGGCTTCTACTATCTGGTGAAGTCCTTTACAGCCACCCTGCCATGGGCAACCTGTGGAAATCCCTGGAACTCCCAAGAGTGTGTGGAAATCTTCCGACATGAAGACTGTGCCAATGGCACTGCCAGCAGCAACCTTACCTGTGATGAACTTTCCGACAAGCGGTCACCTGTCATCGAATTTTGGGAGTGAGTTATGGCATTGTACCCTTCTGTCCTACGCTGACCTTCCAGTTCTCCTTTCTGAGCAGGGCCCTGCTCGCCTGCATAGATGGAGATCTTTGATCACAGAGCGGTCCCTTTCGGGTGGTCACCCTTTCTCCCTCTGTTTGCAGGAACAAGGTGTTGAATATTTCAAAAGGCCTAGAGTACCCTGGGGCTATCAACTGGGAAGTGACCCTGTGCCTCCTGTCTTGCTGGGTCCTTGTCTATTTCTGCGTTTGGAAAGGCGTCAAATCTGCAGGAAAGGTAGGAAGCTGTAGGGAGATGGTCTGAGTCAATGTGGAAGGGAGGAGAAGGTGGGGAGAAATTGTGAATGAATTGTGGCAGAGGTCACATGAAACTCCAGAAGATGGGTAAATTCCTTCTCTTCAGAGCACCCACTGGCAGTCGCCTGCTTCCTGAATCCTCCCTGCTAAGTGTTCAGCAGCCCACTCTGAAGGCTCTTACCTGTGGAGATGATGTGGCTCTTGAAGAAGGGGCAAGGAGGGCCAGGTGGAGGGTGAATGGAAACAGGTATATACATAGTCCCAGGGAATGGAATGAGAAGAGAACATTGAATGAAATGATGACATGAAAATAAATACATGGAGAAAAGTGCATTCTGGAAACAACTACGGGTGAGGGGAGGTACGTGTGACTGATGGGTGCCTGCAGCTGGAAGGATTGGATTAATCTTTGGGAAATTGTGAGACATGCAGGAGATGAATAAGTCTTAAGCAAACCTTTGGGGGCAAAGTGTTTTCAACTAAGGCAAAGAAAAATGGTGGCTGCTAAGCATAGAACAAGCCTTCACAAAGGTCAGTCAGGAAATGGAGAAAGATTTTAACTCGAGTTAAATTTTAATTCAATTTTAACTCAAGTTAAAATTACAGTTTGTGGGGGGGAGGTGTCTAAACAGCATTCCTTAGACTCCACTGGCTCCTGATTTACCGAGTATAATCCTTTCTCCCATCTCAACTGAGACTTCCTGAGGGAAATCTCTACCACATGGTCGGTACGTTTTTGACATTTGATTTGTACACCATCCAGAGTCCCTCTGTGAGAGAGAAAATTTAGGCACATTTCAGGGTTCCTGTTTGTGAAAAGAGCAAAACAGAATTTCTACAAAGTGGGTGGAAAGTCTCAGCTTCTAAAGGGATAGTCATATTTGTCCCCTACAACTGAGACATCAGCCTTATGATTTGACTTCTTAAAATTAAAGTTAGATCCCTGCCTTCAATTCGTTCTCCAACTCTGAAGAAAGTGTGTAGTGGATGGACATATAAAACTGCCTTGTCCAGTTAGATTGTCAATGGTGTGTTCTTTGACTAGAAGCAATGCTCCTGGATTGCAGGGGAGATAAAATGACATCTGGTGTGGCAACTACTGAACAGAGTCGTCTATTTTATCAGGTCTGCCATTCGTGATTCTCCAAATACAAATACAGCCAAGGAACGAATTCTGATCTTAGACATGAATAGTGTGGCCCACAATCTATTCTTTCTGAATGTAAATAGGAGCCTTCCTTTGCACATATCAAAATTTCTCTCTGACTCATATGTTCCACCCACCCAAATACCTAATGCCTGCTTCTCTTTTTCCAATGCATAGCCAGTGCATCCAAAATCCCACTCGTTAGCAAGTTCCATGCCTAAGAAAGGCTGGCATTCTCACCCGACAGCCACTGGAGCTGAGGGGCAACAGTCCCCAGGCCTCAGCAGACAGGCACTTGCACGTGGTGCAGCCTCTCACAGCTGGCCACTCTTGCAGTTCCTCTGGCCTTAGCGAAGAGGAAGCAGTGCTGAAAGTCGGCTAGGCTGCCTGTCCAGAATAGCATTCTTCCCCTTCTGGCTTCAGAAGCCCAGAAGGTCCCTTAGGAAGGACAGGAAAGCTTTCAGAGGCAGCCAAAAGCTCTTAAGTGTTTCTCATGATATGTGTTGGAAGACGATTTTTGAAGTCATGCCTGAGCACTTTTTCAGGGGCAAGCCATCAGTTATCCATTCATGGAGCTTTTTATATCCTTGAATAAAATTAAGTTCACTTCTTGACGCTTTCATCTTCTATACATCTGTAAAAAAAAATTCCATTGGTAACAAAGGATGCCTTAGAATCCGGATCTCACTCAGTGGTTCAGTAGACCGCTGTCTCTGAGCTCATGAATGTTAAGGCTCTTCAGATAAGCATCTCCGAGAACGTATCTGTAGCTTTAAATTTTCTGATGCTGCAGGAGATGAGTCAGCTGCTGATTCTTTAATCTTTGTCTTCTCCTCTCCCCCAGTAAGCAGAAACTTGGAGAAATATGCAGCAAGTGTTGTAGACCCAGATGTTGATTAAAGAAAGAAGTAACATATATACATACACACATGATATCTCTTATAACCTATTTGTACAGCAAGTACAGCGGGTTTAGAATGCCCTGGTTTAAAGATGACCCATAATTAAAAATGGAGCCTACTGTAGCAAAATTCAAGTTAATCACACAATGGTTCAAGTTAAAGACACAATGGTTCATTACACAATACTATTGTACAATAATACTATTCCAGCTTACATACAAAGTAGACTTAAGGAGAGACCTGGGGAATGGAACTTATTCTTAAACTGGGGAGTGCCTGTATTTACCCATCCAAAATATTTTGCACTTGAGGCAGTTTGCAAAAGCAGCATTTCTCTGATTAAGGCATATGCTTTTTAAAGCGCATTATTTTAGATTCACAGAGCTGCTTGGATTATAGCCAGTATGATTTGTGATGGAGGGGGTGAGTGAAAATATTTCCCCTTCCCCCCCCCCTTTTTTTTTCTTCAAATGGAAGGAGGGAAGATGCAAACAAGATGGGTTAAACCTTGCCAATAGCTTTGCATCTTTTGCAGCCAAACATTCCGGCTGTGGAAAGTCAGTAGTTCGGTTGTCACTTCTTGTTGGGCTTCACAAATGAACTAGGATGCCGCATGCAATCCACAGTTTGACCACCTCTGATTTAAATTATGGAGCATGACATCCAAAGGCAGTCCAGACCATTAGAATATCTGAGTCAGAACTTCCCATAAGAGTCTTTCTCCTTCTTTGAATGTCCTTTCAAGACATCTAGATTCCCTGTGGGTTATCTCCTTCTGCTAACTGAGCTGACATTGGTTTCTCCATTCAGACTTTCCAAGAGGCATCAGTAGTAGGGCTAACTGGTGCAGGACTGAGTGCTCCATAAGAATAGTGGTGTTTGGTGAAGAAACCAAGCTGGTTCCAAACTTTGGGCTAATTTTATGCAATTTCCCTTCCCATTAGTCACTATTTTTTTCTAAAGTAGCAAAGAGGGAAGA
>JANHFL010003549.1:174385-189881 GCA_032468155.1 Oxyrhabdium leporinum | reverse complement strand
CCATGCCCCCCACCCCCACCGCTGCCTTTTCCTGCGTCATTTATCATCTCTCCATCCCGCTGAATTAGCAGTGTTCACATTTCTGACCGGCCCTTTCCTCCTCCCTCATCTCATCCCCACATTTGCCTCCCCAAGTAGCAGTGCCTGGCTTTCTCCCCCTGCGAGGCAGTCAGTTCCCACGTCTCATCCCAAACACAAAAGCCACAAACCAGAATGGTGTCCTAGGTTACGATACTGATAGACAGCTGAAAGCCAGCAATATTTCAATTGGTTTATCAAAGACCATTGGCTACTGACAGAGTTTGCCAAAATAAGGCCATGAAGGTGTTGCCTTCTTCAAATAGCAATTGACAAGGAATTTGCAGGTTTCAGTCAGTGATCTATGTAGTCTTCTGTTTGTTGCCTTTGCCTGGGAAATTCCTGCCTGCTGTTCTGACACAGATCCATCTTGGTACAGATTTTTACATCCTTTTCATCTTCCCTGTATTAATTTGCCAGCCAGGCAAATCCAGTACAGTCAAATCTTAAATTTGGATAGAAGAAGTGAAACAAGCATAGAACATTCCGATGAAAGAGACTCAAGAAATATTAGTTCCAGGAGTAAAATAAAATGTAACTTGGAGATTTCTGACCACTTCCACCAGCATCCGTGTGCAAAAGTGTGAGACCTGGTTCAAAGCAAAGGATTTCCAGACCATCAGCTGCTGCCATTCAAACACTCCCAGCCTGTGCAAATGCCACACTCGTGTTTTCCATTTTGCAAATGGAGGGAGAAATGGCAATCATCAGCCTCTGCTCAAGGCCAACTATGTTCTGGGAGATTACACATTCATCTCACACACACACATCAGGGTACGCACATACATGCACATACACCTTGTGTCCCAGTCTTCCAACATTGCAGCTTTAATCCCAATTGCCAGTATTAGCTCAGTGCCAGGTATATTGCAAAACCCATTCCTCTGTAATCAACTGCGGGTTATATATTGTCTGTAATTACTTTTCGTGTACAGTATGTATGCGCGTGTGCGTGTGGGTATGCTCGCTCTATCATGAAACAGCAATAAAAGGAGCCACCTTGACCTTCCACCCAGATGAATGTGTCTTCCTTTATGAAGCGTGGCTGGGCTGGGGAAAGGGCAGGAGGAAGGGCAATTTGGCTTCGCTTCCTCTCAACCTTGGCAACACAGGCTGGCGGGGGAATGCTGGGAGTTGCAGTCCACATACCTTAAAGTTGAAAAACACGGTTCTGAAGCAATAGTTCCTCAATTATGAAATTGAACCTGTGCAAAGATGGACGGGCCCAGACCCACACCCATCACAACATTTCCTGGAAGGATCCTGGAAGTGTTGAAAACAAATCCCGCATATTGCTGAGAAGCTGGAGGTGTGACTAACTTCAGGTGCAGTGAATATCTTTAACTTCACCAGCAACTCAGCTGAGCGAAGGACCCCTATTGCAAAAGCACCTCAACTCTTACACCAAATACTATACAACTAAAATTGCCTCATGGTTTCCATGGTGAAATCAGGCTATGGTGAGAACTAACAGTTTTCACTACCAACATTTAGATTTCAAGGCTCCTGCTATATACATTAGGAACTCACTTTTATATTTTTCATAATTTACTTAATATTCTATTCAGAAGTAGCTTCGCTAACAACACCTTGAAATTGTCTTAACAGTTGGTGCCCTCTTTCTTTTGAGCTCTTAAAAGTAAGTGACAGAAGCCACACAATTGATGGTAGAGGCACAACCTTTAGCCATACCGACTTTACCTGCCTCTGTCTCTGAGAGATGCAGCCAGATACTAATGCAGAGGGAAGGGGATCTTATACCCAGGGCGGAGAAGTAGTCTATGCTGAGACGAACTTGCTATTTTTTTCTTGGCAAAGTCAGTGAAACAGTCCTGCGGTCTGTTCCCAAAGCAAGGTGAAAACCTGAAAAATTAAGTACCTGTCAGGATAAGAAAAGAAACGTTGCCCGCAAAGGATCATCTCTGGAATAAAAGTAGGTCTCAGTTAGTATGGTAATGAATCCCGCGAAAGGGTTGCATTATTCTAATTAAAGCTACTTTAAGTGATATTTCTATGGAAAATAGGGCAATTGGTTCCAGCTTAACAGAAATAGACAATGAAAAATCTGAAAACATATATTTTCTTTATTAAATATTACAGTAAGGATAAAAATAATATAAATGTATGGTCACAAAGTCACAGAGTGTAAAATAAAAAAATTTCTACCATATACTCGGGCAGTCTTACATCTCCTATTCTTGTGTTGCCATGACCACATTCATGTCTTTCAGTAACATCAAATTTTTGCTCTAATGTAATAACAAGTATCTTCTATTTTAAACTTGTACTGTTTTCCTGTGATGGAATCTTTCTTTTCTCCATTTTGCACACACAAAAATTAGTATCTTATACATGGAATGGAGTGGAGTGGAGTGGAGTGGAGTGGAATAGAATAGAATAGAATAGAATAGAATAGAATAGACTTCGCAGGTCTTCTAGTCCAGCCCTCTGCTCAAGCAGGAGACCCTATACCATTTCAGACAAGTGGCTGTCAAGTCTCTTCTTAAAAACCTCCAGTGATGAAGCACCTACAATTTATGAAGGCAAGCTATTCCACTGATTTAATTGTTCTCGCTGTTAGGAAATTTCTCCTTAATTCCAGGCTGCTTCTCTCCTTGATTACCGGTAGTTTCCAACCATTGTTTCTTGTCCTGCCCTCTGGTGCTTTGGAGAATAATTTGACGCCTTTTTCTTTGTGGCAGCCCCTCAAATATTGGAATACTGCTCTCATGTCACCCCTAGTTCTTCTTTTCTTTAGACTACTAGTTAAACCCAAATCCTACCACCGTTCTTCATATGTTTTAGTCTCCAGGCCTTTGCATGCATTATCTTCAGTTGCACACACACTAGCCTCATGTTAACTGAATTTGGGGTCACATTAAACATGACCTGGTATCAATTTGCACTAAATCAACATTACATTATTTGAACTTGTACTAATTGCAACCTACCTGTATACAAATAACCAACATAGGAGGATCATCCCACAGCATGTTTGATTATTGTTACCAGTAGATAATATCAGATCCATTTATTTTAGAAACTGGGTGGTCCTGTTATATGTGTAACATATATAAGCCTCAGGACTGACACTTTTGCTCCTACATAAAAATTTGAATGCTGGCATTTCTTTCAGAGGAGTATTGGGGCTTACCAAATGGCATGCTTGGTGCAAGCTGGTGCAAAATTAGTAAAATTGGATGGCTTTGCACGAAAGGAAGCTGACTAGTGGTGGCTCACTGACTTCAGTTAGGGGAGTTAAACTTCTGGCTCAGCATGGAATGAGAAAAAGCAAACAGAGATCAGGTCAATTCTAGTTCTGAATGGCTGAGTCTGTTCTGCAAACAAAGGCACAGAGTCAGAGAAGGTCCCATGGATTGGTGCCTTCCTTGAGAGGAAATAGAACTAAGGAGCAGAACAATGCACACATGTGTATGTGCACAGTACGTGTGAAAATGTTGATTTTTTTTTGCTGTGGCCCAAATAATATCTCCCTAGAGCAAAAATATATAGTTCAGTGCCCTGCAAAGCCAGACAAGACTACTTGGTTTTCACTTCAAAATTTAGCAGAACCTCAAGGAAGATAAAACATCCCCAAATGTCAGAGAAGATAAACTTTCTAGACAAGCCTGGCTAGTGACAAACCATCAGTCTCTACCAAGCCACATCCCTGGAATTACTAGCTATGTAGACATCTAAACTGTTTGCTTATTTTTATTTATTTATTTATTTATTTATTTATTTATTTATTTATTTAATGTATATGCTCCCTGTCTCATTATTTGTGTGGCTTAATGCTAGGATAGGATGGCACTGACCAAATTTATAAAAAGATGGGTTTGACCTTTGACCACAATTGAAAATGACAATTATAAGATTATGAAAAACCTGGGAAGCAAAGTGAATTAAATATAAATACTATAAAGTATGTCATAGCAAGGTCTCGTTGTCCTGTATCACTGCCACGGCTTGTAAATTCTACAAGCCTGTTTGGGAAGTTTCTAACCATTGCTCAGGGGAGGCAGAGAGAGGGCAGGACCAGAGGGTGATTTCAAGCTGGGAACAGAGCAAGCTTCAGCTGCCAGTAGCTTGTCCTTGTCCCTGCCTCGTCTTCTCCTTCTCCTTTGCCAAGACCGACAGCTTAACTACAGCTGACAGAGATCCAAGAAAGCCAGGTTGAAAGAAAAGTCAGGCTCGCTCAGGAAAAGCAAGAGGTCAGTTCCTTGACCTGCCAAGATACATGATTGCCACTGTCCTTTGTTTTATTAAGTTGCAATAGCGCTCCATTGTCAAACGCCAAATGCTGCATTGGGGAACTTGGTCACAGGTGGCTCAGGGAGACAAGACAAAAGATAAGAAATGGCAACTTTATAATAGTAAAATCTTCAAACCTGAAATACTATTGGGACCTCCTTTAAATATTCAGTTATTGCAACCTAGAGTGATGCTGGGGAAACCAGTATCCTCAGCCCCAAACAGGACTGTTCAACTTCCAGTCAGCCACTCTGCCCTCTCCCAGCACCTAACAAACTATAGGTGAATAACCTAGATGCTGATCTTCAACTGTGGCAGCCACTGGGGAGCAACATTGAGATTTGCAGTTCAGCAACATCAGGGGAGATACAATTTCCTTTCCCATAAACTATCAAGAATCAAAGATACTTACTTTTCACTTTTATTTTGAAGGCAGCACTCAATATGGTGTGATTTTTGGAGGCCACAGAGGATGTTCTGCTTAGATGGAGCTTTGAGAGTTTTGATTTTGTTCTTTTTTAAATTTTGGCATACCTTGGGACTCAGAATGTAAAGCACAAAATGAAAAAGCTGGAGTTTTTATTTGGTGGCAAGCCTAAGTAACTAATCATAACTATACAAGGCATTTCAAAATTTGGAACAATTAATGTTTTGAGAGCCATTCAACACCATCCAGGGTGACTCATATTTTTGTTTGAGTAATCAGAGTCCATTTTCTACATAATAAAAACTCTGCGGCATAAATGGCAAACAGTGCATTTGCCCGATTCTAGAGGCCCCGTCTTGAAACATCTCTGCTCCAAGAGTGGAGTGGAAAGGAGATGCCATTGAATGTGAATGACAAAACAGCGTATGTAAAAGCTAATCCACCATGATAGCAACCAATTTTTTGTTCTTCTTTAGCTAGCGCTCAAGTGAGACTGTCCTAGTGCCTAGAGGCTATGCGGGCCTGGCTAGGAAGGCATCCCATGATCTATTCTTCCAAGATTGAGTGGCTGTGAATTTTGGGACAGCCTAGTTCTGAGGATATTCCATCTTTGACATTGGATGGGGTTGAATTTCCCATTCAAGGGTGATGCACAGTCTGGGGATCTTCCTGGGCTCACTCTTCCTGCTTAATGAACAAGTGGCAGCTATGACCAGGACAGTCTTCTCACAGCTTATTCTGGTGCTTACCTTTTCTGGATCAGGAGACCTTTTGGTCACTCATGCCCTGGCTACTTCACAACTCAGCAACTGCAATACACTCTACATGGGGCTGCCCTTGAAGATCACCTGGAAGCTTCAACTGGTCAAGAATGTCATGGTACAGGCAATTATGGGCATCTGGTTTTGTTTGTTGTTTCAGATATATTCATTTTAAATGTTTTGGTACATTATGAGATATCAACCTGAATGTTTTCAATGCATACTATCCATTGTCAACTTGACAATTTCCAAGATATTAGTATATAATATATAATAATATATAATAATAGCAACAATACTAAAAAACCACATATTTATAGAAAAAAATATTTCCTGGAATATATGCACAATAAATAAATCCACTAAGCAGCTGCATACACGATATCCTTCTATGAATCTGTTGCATGATGAGCAGCGAATTTCCAATTAGCTGAACTCATCATTTTTTCGCAAAAAGGTGTAGCATCCCTGCTGTTAGGTTTACAGTTGAGAAAGCATGCTATTCAAAGAAAAGGGGGCGAAATGTGAGCTGAGGCAACCATTTGTCAAGATACCGGGTGGGACTAAAGCAGCTTGGATAACATGACGGAAGTTTCTACTGTAGCTACCTGAAACTGAAAGCCAGAGGCAGCCAAATGACTCTAACAGTAATGGTTAATGGCTTCATTCCTCCTTTTTAGGGGGATCAAGTGGAGTATTTTGCAACTAATTGTATTCACCATCCAGATGTGAAATATAAGAAATATGTTTGCGTTAGATCACTTTTTGGGACAAGGCAACAGAGCCCTAATTCTTTGATTTGCTTTTCTCTCCCAGCTCTTTATAACAGGAGAAGTGAATTGCTATAGCCAGCCAGATTTGTTTATAAAACAGCACTGAATACCCTTCTCCATAACCCCAACATTTGTTACACCTTAGCTTGGCATGGCAAATGAATGTGCTTTATAAAATGGTGAAGAGATTAAAATTATCTAACACTTGGCAACAGCCTATGTAGTTCAGAAGAATCAAGACTGTCGAAGGGCAAAAGTCACATCATTAAGTTGTAAAACTGTTAAGATATGATAGGCACTACTTTGGATTTTAAAAATATTATCCATAAATACAGATAATGTGTTGAAGGCTGATTATTAAGTTAGACATTAAACAATGGCTCTTGGTGACTTGTACACAGGCTGCATCTTAGGTAACTCTTGTTCATTTCTCCTGCATTCACCTAGGAAATTTCAGGTTAGAAGAACCAACGCTCATCATCCATCATGCCTTGGAATATTCACAGGTTGAGCTTTTTCAGAATATAAGGCAGACTGACTTCTGCCAAAGTCAGGTGCTCCAGATGTCCTGGACTTCAACCTCCACAATCTGTGACCATGGAGTTGAAATCCAAGGTATTTGCGAGTATCATGTTTGGACAGGATGGTCTAGAGACTTCTGGTTTTAGGATTAAAGACAGGAATATAAATCCCTTTATGAAATAGAAACATAAATTGGTGGAACGCTTACATTTAAAAAAAAACCCCACAGGTTTAAAAACTTTTGAGGAGATCCTGTAACGATTTGTTCACCATGTCAGTTATTTTGAGTCTCCAAGAAGCATCAATACTTATCCACCAGTACCCAAGGAACTACCAAACCCAGAGCCTTCCTTTCCTTACTGCAGCTTCCAAGGAATATGTTTGACTCATAGAAACATTCAGAGTGATACTCCATTCGTTCAGTAAGAGAATCTGTGTTTAGTTTTGATCCTATTTCACCCATTTTCCTCCAGATCAGGCAAGGCCAGAACTGTTATGAGGCAGCAGCAAATCCTCGCATGAAGAAGAATGTGTGTTCTCAGGGCTTATGTCACATGAAGTGTGACTTCATAGCCATTTAAGAATTATCCGCCCAACTGCAACATAATCGGTTTACGCAAGACCGTAAATGTAAGTCTAATAATAGCCCTGACATACAGCCTGCTAATATTACAGGTGGAAAACAACTGAGGCTAAGTTTGGATTTCCAGCAAAACTTCACATCTAGAACAGTTCTTGGACAGCCAATATTTGTTCCTCCCCTTTGATTCATTTGCCTTTATCCAAGTCTTGGTTCGGCTTCGATGGCTTGACTTCAGGGCATCCTTCATTTTCAAGTTGTGAAACAGGAGTTGGCATCATGGTGTTCTTCTATTTCAGAGTGCACTTCCCAAGGAATTTTTCCCGTCTGTATCTAGCTGGGTTTATAAATCTTAGAAAATCTTCTGGGTCTTAGCTGAAGACCCAGAAGCATGACAAGTTTGAATTCTAGAATTTGTTGCAAATTACTACTCCTTACAGTACTCCAACTTTTGTTAAACTGCGTTTTTCTGCTTTTCAATTTTTCATTTTAAAATTATGCTATAGCTTTTGCTTCTTGGTCATGTGGGACTTAGCATAGTGTTTAGATCTTGTATTTTATTCCATCATTTTGTTTTAAAATCATTATATGCCGAGATCTTGTTAAACAGACTTACATCGTCCTCTTCAAAGCGATCAGCTGCACATTGAAACTTAAGGTCCATTGCTTTGCCTACTGCTGTGATGACTATCTTAAACCGAATGCCTACTACCCTTTTCCCCCAACATAGGGCAGTCTTAGGTTTGAACGTAAGATTCCCATAAAGCTTGTGTTTTATTCCATTGTTTACTAGGGGGTAGCCAATTCTGTAACTTTCATAACAGATCCGTGCCACAAAAACTACATCTCCCAGCTCCGCACTGTGCCATTCTTCAGTTTGATGCCTGGGGTCACCATGCAAGGTCACCCACAACCTACCAACCAGGGAGAGCACAACAGAAGCCTGCAGATATTCTTGCTGAAGGCCAAGGGAGCTGCCACCGCTAAGAGACCTGCAGCTGCTGACCCAGGCTGGTATCAATCCCCAACCCCTTTGCTCCTTCCAGGAGTTGCAGATGTGGAGTCCCTTCTCCTATTTCTAAAATTGGGAAAAAGAAGCTGAACTGATCAGTTTGTGCTTTGGCACGTTTTGCATTAAACATCGTGGTTTATATTTGTGAATCAGCAAGGAGAGAAGAGGTAAGTGCAGAACAAATGGAGAGAGCAGCAAAGAGGGTGGAGGAAGAGGCAGGCTAAGGTCACCCTTATGGATGCCAATGAGGAGACAAAGAATGAAGAGAGCTCGGAAACCGTAATTGCAAGCCAGTATTTTGAGGGCAGGAAGGGTCAAAGATAAACAGAAACAGGATTATTTTTTAAATATCCACTCCCATAGAATATGTTCCTTAATACATCCATTTCTCAGAGAGGGTGAAAACACACCTCCTGCGGTGTGAAAAAGTGGAGCGAGTCTCCTTGCTCCCAGGGCTGCAGGCCAGGATCCTCCTCTTAGGGAGAGAAAGAACAAGCATGCAATTGAGAATGCTCTCTTGCCTCGCCAGGAAGAGATTTTTAAGGTTTGTGACTTCTGGCTGGGCTATTGCTTGTGCCATGATAAATCACCTGGCAAAGCCTGCGAAAACAGATCAACTTGCACACAGATAGAGTCAGAACAAGCAGAGTGTCTCTGAAACTTTCCGCTGGAGTTGTATGCTTTGGAAGTCTAGGTAGCTCTCCTGCAGTGCTGCGGTGTTCAGCCTTGGGGATACCACCTCCTGCAAGTAGAAGTTACTCATTAAACCAACCCTGAATTTGCAGGAGGGTGAATTAGAACAGTGTCCTTGGGGCACTTCATATTATGAAAATGCAGCAAAGGTAGGAAAATTCCCCTTCTGCTGAAACCCTCATGCGATTGGTGTTCGACAACAGAAAACAAAGAGGATGAAGACCTCAGGAATTCTGATAAGCCGCTCTCAAAATAAGTTCAGATCAAGTCTAGGAGATACCAGCACACACCACCACCCCAGTCAGTCAACATGGTTAATACTTGACTTCTACGTACAGGTAGAATATCCCTTTAAAAAAGACAAGAAGTCAAACTAATCCACTGTCACTTGTTTCAGACATCAACTAGTATCAAGGACAATCCCCTCTGGGCTTAAAGTCGAGGGCAACCTCTGACTTCTTATCTCTTAATCCTTAACTTTAGCCTTACTGAAACTCCAGATGTATTAGGACTACATACCTCCAAATCCCCAGGCAGTACAGCCGTTGCCTTATATATTTGCTATGAGTAAATGTATCCAATTTACTGATTTTTGAAATACTGTCTCAAATATTGCAGAATGAAGCATGCCAAACATAAATAGCACTCTTAGGGAATCATAGCTCTAGAACTTCTGTAGAAGTAGAAACTCTATAGGAAGGTGTGTTTTTTTTCAAAGACACAACTGAAGCCTTCATTGTTACTTTTAAAATCATCACAAAAGCTCAAAGAGCACCAGGGAGCCCTCATCATGAGTTTTTCCAGAATCGGATGGGACAAAAATAAAACCATTCATCTTGCAGGAATTGTAAGTATTTTATCTCCTTATACTTTGGGCTTCAAGCCCTCAACCTGTCTGATCAGACCCATAAATGCAGAAGGGAAAATCTTAGGAAAAAAGCTTTCATGCTTTCCCTTGCATCTTGGGGCAGGAGAAATCTGAATATATGGCAGGCCCAAGGGATTCATCAGGGCAATCAGTGGAGCCGTCATACTCATCCAAAACAAAAGTGGGCAACTTTTGGTAGCTCTTGGAAGATATCTTTTATTATCTGCAGCAGCAGAAATCCTTGGAGGGCGCAGCATTAGACAAGGCAAAGATAGAATGTTCAGCCTCACTGCTGGAAACTGTAGAAGAGTAAATGTTACTGTTATTATGATACTTTTGTTTCATGTGTTTGCTCAAAATCGATGGAAAAACAGGTTGCTTTCATTCAGGGATCAGCCACTACATTTTAGCAGCATGTCCTTATATTTTTTTCCTGTAGGCTTTGCATTTCCCTACAATTCACACCATCACCAGTTATAAGTCTTAACCCCATTTCTTTCTTTTTTCAATCTCTGACCCAGATAGAGAATGAGTCTTGGTTCAGGTCCCTCCTACAATATATCTTTTATATTAGATAATTTATGCGGGGTTTCTCTCTCAGGGCGCAAAGAGAAAATATCTGCTGCGAACTGCAGGTAGGCATCAGAAAAAACATCCAGCCAGTAAATGCTCAGTGCCATTCATTTGCCCTGATTCCGCCCCGAATAAAGGAATGAAAGGGTCATGAAAAGAAAAAAAATGTAGGGTTATATAAATGGAGCCACTTCTTGGGAGAACATCTTAAAGAAATGCTTCCAAAGATGCTCCAAACTTTCAATAGGAAGTCTGTGCCCATCATGTATTTTTTACATTTGGATCACATGTTGTACAAACTAAGAATTGCTCTCAGGTTTTAAATATCCTAAAGATTCTGATGCCTTCCAGATTGGCCAACTGGAGAGAATGAGATTGGGGAAGTGGCCCCATGTACCCTGTTTCTGCCAGTTTTGTCCAGTATTTCTCAACCTTGGAATTCTGGGAATTGAAGTCCACACCTCTTAAAGTTGAGAAACTGATTTAGGCAATACTACTGGGAAAGAGCCAAACAGTACTTTGTTTTGCCCTTGTCAGGAAACGGAACAGAAGTTTTATACCACCCTCCCAGAACACCTTGTTGGTGTAAAAGACTCTACAGGTCTTTCATGCCATATTCAGAAGCCTTGAATTCCCACTCCACCTATATAGGAGAAGGTATATTCCTTAGAGTTTGTATTTTTCCTCTTCCTCAAACTCCTTCCATTATGGCCTTAGTTAAATCCCTCAATAGCATTTATCCCCACTCCCATTCCACCAGAGATTTTGCCAACTCCCCCTTTTTATTCCACCTTTGCCAGAACTTCTAGAGTTCTGCTCTTATTAGTCTGGGGCTGAATTGCTTTTCTTTGCTTACAAGCAACCTTGTCACTTAGGTGGGCACCTTGCCAAAGACTATACACAGTAGTAGCCCTTGTGGCTCCGGGGCGTTAATTAATGGCTGGAAAGCCAAGTACCAAGGGATTGAGAAAGAAGCCATAAATGTAACCTGGACAAGATCCAGATGTTGAGTTAAAGATGACAACACAAACACAAACAGTGCGGCCAATATGATGGGGAAGAGGAGGGGAGACCCTTTTCACCTCCAAGGCAGTCAACAGGGGTAGTTTGAGTTTAGCCAGGAAAAGACAGGCCAAGAACCCGGTGATCCCAGTTTTCTCCTCAAAATATACTTTTAGGCCCACAAGGTAAAACACTTTTTAGGGAGTGGAAATTCAACTCCTCCCTCCCGCCCCCCACAGAACACACCGAGAATACTGTTCCAAAGATTTAATAAGAAGCTTTGTACAGTCACCTTATTTCGCATATTAAAAAAAAATATTAAGAGAGGGTATGGACATATATGGCCAATCTTTTCCCCTTTCCATTCAGGCACGCAAACTCAACATGGACTCTTTAGCCTAGAATGGTACAGAGGAATGGCCAATGCGTGGCAATACAAATGCAGCTGAAAGAGGCAGGCCCTTTTAAGAGTGCATGCTGAAATAGCCAGGCAACCTCCCCAGCACAGCACCAGGACATGCTGCTGGCTCTCAGCCTCAACGGATTCTCCTTTTGCCCTCACCCCTTCTCCACTCTACCCCACCCTCCTGGAAAGTCTCCCAGGGATACAGTGACAGGCATCAGTTGTCTCTTGCCAGCAGGCACAATAAAGAGCCCCTGTCTGCTCAAAAGCTATAGCAGCACCTGGGGGGGGGGGTGTTTGGGAGAGGGGCAGGAGTGGATAAGAACAGATGGTTCAGTTAGGTCCCACCGCCAGAAAGAGACAAATATATAAGAAGGAACAGGATGGAGACTGGGCAATCCAATTGAGAGAGGAATCATTCGTCCTTCTTATCCTTTTGGCCTTCACAAGTTGCCTGAAGGGGAAAGAAAAAACAGACAAAACATTGATTAGAACAAGAAAGGCCTCCTCCTAGTTTACAGGCAGATTGTCAGCACTCAAGATGGGTAAGGGCTGAATTTTGCACAGTTTATTCTGCAATCTTTCTTGCAGTGTTCCACTCACCAGCGCAGACCAACTCTGAGGCACAAGTAATCCAGTCAAGCCTCTATTTCATTTTTTTGCGACAACCTCAAGCACCACTCTATAGACTTCCAAGCAGCCAAAGAGGCATTAAGAGCTACCAACTTAACCTCTTCAGAAAGCTGAATTCCGCAGTCATCATGATGTTTGGCATTTGTTATACGTTTTCCAGAATCAAGACGGGGGAAATGTGTGTAAAATGTTCCCCGAACTCCTCAACCAAGCTAGGTAGCTAGTGGATACTCTACAGTGTGTACACCTCGAAACTAAATACAAGCCCACTGTCATATCAAGCAGACAATAGGCCAGTCATAAGACTCTGCAACACGAAATATACACGACAGATTGACTCCCTGCTGGCCAATGATGCAAGGGCTCCATTCAAGTCATTGTCCTTTGTGTGTTGCAAGATCACGAGTTATTCATTCTTGG
This sequence comes from Oxyrhabdium leporinum, assembly GCA_032468155.1. NCBI lineage: Eukaryota > Metazoa > Chordata > Lepidosauria > Squamata > Cyclocoridae > Oxyrhabdium > Oxyrhabdium leporinum. Next base: position 176,882 of record JANHFL010003549.1, on the reverse strand, counting down.
GCACATCATTCTAGTGTGTCATTCTGGCTTGTCTCCATGATATACGTGCCTAACACTAGTTATTGCAAACATGACTTACGAAAGTGGTGCTGCTGCAAGATATTCCCATCAGCATTTCTTTCTCAGCAATGCCAGACACACTGACAAGACTTGCCGGTTCAAAAAAAAAAAATGACTCAATAACAGGACCGTGGATGAACAAATATCCCATTACTAGGCATAGAGGTTAACTTCTTGACCAAGCCAGTTTTTTATCCCGTCTGTTAAAGACGTTCCTGTTCTTTAGAGCTTTGAAACTACAGTGGTCCTCACTGAATGACTGGTCACTTATCCTCCAGAAGTTACTTAAGACCTGGTTCTGGAGTTCCAATGGCTGCACATACCTCTGGAGTCTCACAAGCAGTGCTCTGCCTATTTCTGGCCTTTTCTGGCCAAAAAACACTCATAGGAATACGGGTAGTCCTCAACTTACAACCACAATTGAGCCCCAAATTTATGTTGTTAAGTGAGAAATTTGTTAAATGAGCTTTGCCTCATTTTACAACTTTTCTTGCCACATTTGTTAAGTGAATCACTGCAGTTGTTAAATTAGTAACCCAGTTGTTAAGTGAATCTGGTTTCCCCATTGACTTTGCTTGTCAGAAAGTCGCAAAAGGGGATCACATGATCCCAGGACACTTCAACCATCATAAATTTGAGTCACTTGTCAAGCAACTGAAAATGTAAATCCCTGACCATGGGGATGCTACAATGGTCATAAGTAACTTTTTAAAGTGCCGTTGTAATTTCGGTCACTAAATGAACTGTTGTAAGTCGAAGGCTACCTGTACATGGATTCACTTAACAACCACAGCATTCACGTAACACACATTCACTGAACATTTTTTTTTCTTTTTACGACCTTGCAATCCCTTAATTTGGGATAGTCAGGGCAACTGAATGGAGCTGAGCATTTACTGACCAGATGCCCTTCCTGACACCTATGTGGAGTTCATAGCAGATATTTTTCCCCTTGTGCCTTGAGATTATCATCTGCCTAGGATTGAACTCTCAACCTTCCATGTGGGAGGTACCAGTCTAGGCCCCCACACAGCTCACATTCACTAAACGACTGCCTCATTAAAAAATGATAAAATGAGGTCCAATCATATGGGTGCCTTGACTTATGACTGTTATGACTACTACTTGTAATGAAAACGAAAAGAAATGGTGGGAGAATGGCTAAGTAATATTTATTTGGGGCAGAATATGAGATGGATGATCAGCTTCTGCATCATATTTACTTTGTTTCTTATCACCTCCAAAAAAAAAACCTAGACAGAACTATAAAGTTAGGCAAAACTACTCAGTTTACTATCACTTACATACCTATTACAGAACGTAATTAATTAGCCTGCACACAACTCTTAACAGGAATGGTGTCACATTCATAGAAATCCGCTGTTACTGTATATTCCAACAGAGAATGGATTACACTCCAACTGGGAGAGATCCAACGTTTATACTGTTCTTCACTAGGTGAAACTGCTATTCGTGCAGAAGATGCGTAGACATGTGTTGTAGTTAAAAAAATTCCTCAAACTTCCACAAATTCTAAAGATTGAATAGCAATAGCACTTAGATTTATATACCGCTTTACAGCCCTCTCTTAAGCAGTTTACAGAGTCAGTATATAACATCTGGGTCCTCATTTTCCAACCTCGGAAGGATGGAAGGCTGAGTCAACCTTGAGTCAGGTGAGGCTCAAGTATCAATAATATATATTTAATCAGAGTAAAACTAATAAGCCACCGAAGTAAGCACTAGCCCAATGTTGAAAATAAGCCTGCATACTCCAAGCACTCACAATAAACGTATCATACAGATCAGTGTTAAGCTCAGATGGTGGTGTGGGACCAAGACTAAGACAGAGAAAGTAGACCAATAGCTATCAAATTCATATAAAAAATGGGATTTGGTCTAGAAACACCCCAGTCTGCAAAAGAGTCCTTTTGATAATGTGCCACAATAGCACACCGTCATTAAATCATATTTGTGAAGCAGACTATTCAACAGCCACACCTGCATGCAAATTCAATCAGATCAAATTTTCACATTAGAGATTGTGATGTTAAGATTAGCCCTTTTTGCATGCTACTGTATGCATTTTTTTCTGAACAATCCATCTGATGAATCCAAAAGGTTACATCAAGAGAAACACTTGCTGGATGACCAGAAATACTTGAGACATCCCTACTTTTCTTAAGTGTTAAGCTCAGCCATGCAATAACTTGCTCAGCCCAGCAACTGCTCATGAAGGCTAACGCAGCTGTTCCTAAATTCCCCTTCTCGACTGACAGTCTTATTAGCATGACACCTATGACTACTGCAACCAGTGGTGAAATCTAAAATTTTCCACTACCGGTTCTGTGGGCGTGGCCTGGTGGGTGTGGCTTGATCATGTGACTGGGTGGAAATTGTGTTTATACAACAGTGGAAAAACAAAGAGATCCCTACA
>JANHFL010003549.1:123559-142865 GCA_032468155.1 Oxyrhabdium leporinum | reverse complement strand
TACTCCACTGGCAACCAATGCAGCTCGCGCAGGAGTGGGGTCACCCGGACAAACTGGGAAGATCCCGTAACCGCCCGTGCGGCCGCATTCTGCACCAGTTATAGGCAGTCCTTATTTAGTGACTGCCTTATTTAGCAACCACAGCTAGAATAGTGATGAAAAAAATAAATTCATGACTAGTCCTCGTATTTACTGTAAAACAAAGGAAACTGAAGTGAGATGATGAGCACAATACTGATTGGGGTTGCTAAACAAGGATTACCTGTACATTTGGTTGCTTTTGGATTAATACATAAATTATGATTTGAAAGTCACTTATGGTCTTTAGTAAAACATGAATAAACAAGTTAAGGATGTCCTATATGGATTCAGCTATACAGTATGTTAGAGCCTTAATTCACACATTCTCTTAGAACACCGTATTACACCACAGCTTTTCAAATTATCCATAATTGGATGAATTCGTATTTCATGCTAAGCCACTCAGTATATCAGGAGTAAGAACCTGTGACATTCTAAAATCAGTAAACTACAAGTTCTTTGCAGGATCCAGTATGTTCTTTCTTCTTTTATAAGTTCTTTCTTCCTTTGCAACTGTCTATAAATGCTAGGAACTGTACTATAATGTAGTGACAGCCTTTTTAGCTGGAAATCAAGCTTTGAAAGCCACAGTGACCAGATTCACATAGCATGCTGGGACAAAAGCAAGCAGTGTCATAGGCCTTAGCACGATGTGCAGACCAGTCTCGTTCTTTGTTGCTCAATATCCCTTGTGGAATTCTCTGCATCCTTTGTCTTCATGCAGAGTGGTTGGGAAAGTAAACAAGTTGGAGAATGCTTACTAGGTCCTTTCCCTGAAATCCAGCCTTATATTCCTGCCTGAGAAAACACCTCATCTATTGGTGTGTTTTTCGTGTGTGTGTCATTGATTTGATTAACCAAGGGAAGCAATTCCAAAAGAATTCCTGTGTTACTTTTGCTTTCACTCATCCCTGAGACATGCCTGGCAACCCTCCATGATAGCGCCAGGGGCAGGCATATGATTCTTACAGGAAGCCTGTGCCAACTCAGTGACTGGAAATTCTTTTATTGTACTACTGTAGAAATCCTTTTTACCAAGTTCTCACCTACACATAGCCACAGGACTCTCAGATGGGCAGGTCAGGAAAGTGTGTCTAGGAACGTAGAGGCAGAATTTGACACTACTTTGGTGACCAGGAGTTGGTTCCTTTTCCCTAAAGGAGGGACAAGAAAGGAACTTTTTCATAGGACCTTCTTCCCTAGGAATCCTGGGCCTTTAAGAAGCTTTGTGCCAGGAAAAGAGGCACTTGCTGAACTCATTTTTGCAGTTCATACTTCAAAAAGGGTGTATTGAATCTGGCAAGCCTCAAGCCAATCCATTTTCCAAGCCTCATCTTTCCTCTCCCCCACCAGCCCCTAGTTATACTTCCTTTCCCTCCTCCATTTCTCTCTCTCTCTCTCTTTCTGTCATGTCCCTGGCTGCTCTCCCAAACAGGCAGTCATGTCCTCAGCAGGAAATTGTGTGGGCAGGAGCACCATGGTCTCATCCCTGGAGACTGAGAGTAGTTTTGTTTCTGACTCCCCTCCCAGGAGACAGCTTAGTGGAAAAATCCCTCCCCCAAACCCCTCCTACACATAGGACATTTGTCTAGAGGAATGAGGAACAGTAGCAGAGCCAGTGTGGGCGAGGTTGACCTTGAGGAAGGAGAAAGATGGCAGGCTGAATGCAGAAGTTGTATCCTGGAAAGGTCTCTCAATAGCCTCCGTCCTTATTTTCAGGAAGTACCATACCCACCTCCTCCAGTTTGATGGGGAGGGTGGCTGGCGGTTTGAGAAGCTGGACCCTGAAGCCCGTCTCTCCCTGCGGGAGGAGAAGCAGCGCCTGGAGGAGCAGCTGGCTGGCGTCCCTGAAATGCAGCAACGTCTCAGCGAACTCTGTCAAATATTGGGTGAAGATGCACCCTCTACAGTGGGATAGGTTGGTGATTTGGGTGCCTTCCAATCTCCCTTCCCTGCTGGCTTGGTGAGAAGGATCCTAACTGAGGCGCTCTCACCTCAGGAGCTGCACAAGATGGCCAGTTTTTGTCTCAGCCACCCAAGAAGCAGTTGAGGATACCCTGCGGGGGGAGGGAGGGGGATTACTTATTTCTGGCATCCATTGATTTATTCTTCTGCCTCAGTTTAGGGCTGGAGGAAGAAAGGGGTTGCCCCACACTGCCAATATCTCTGAAACCAGCCCTTTCAATCCCCACACACATGGTGCCTCAGTACCCCTAGATAGTACAAGTTCTTCACTAGTGGGAATTGCACTGCTCCACTGCCAGTCTTCAGCCTCTGTACCCATGGACTTTTTGGAGTAACGTCTCAGCTACTGCCACCTCACCGACACAGAAACTTCAGCCAAACCAATCCCAGCCTTTCTTCGCAGAAATGCCGCACATATAGCACGAGTGAAAGGAGCTCTTACCAGTCTCTTTCCTTCTGGCCTCCACAGCTAGGCTGCAACGTTTGGCTCCACTGGCAGATTTCTGGTACCCAAATTGAGGGATGTCTGCTCCTTCTTTAAACAGCCCTGAAGGAAAACAGAAAGTTAAGAAATTCACATTCTGTTAGGTTGGTTGTGTTCTATGAAATGCAGGTATTTTTTCAGGCACTTACCCATCGTCTCATTAAGAAACTCTTTTGATATAGGGCAAGTTACCTAAGGAGGTCCCGGATCCATGAGACCCATCTTCTGAAGATTTGTGTCTCTTGTTCTGAGCATGCTCAGATGGTGCCAGGGTTCACCATCTGGTACCCTTATTGATGATTCAAACTGTGTTGCCGACAGCACATCTTTGTAACCTCTAGGATCTTACTACTGCATTCGAAGGATGCTCAGCAAACAAAGACATGGGACAGTCTTCCTGAAACGGGAAGAAAACCACTGTTTGGGATTTACCTTAATGTTGTGATCTTGCAAGGCCAGATTTTGCAGTTTAGACTATCAAGCCATTCCCAAAGGTTTGTCTACATGCCTTCTGATATGGAGAAGGGAAGGCCTTCACCTTGGGGAGGAAATGGCCCTTTATTGAGGGAGCTGTATTTCAGTATCACTTGCCAATGGAATTGGGTCTGTCAAATTGGAATTTCCTAGGGCGACTACACCAGAATTTCCTAGAAATATTTCTATTTTAATTACTCATTTGATTTAGACTTGTCCGACTTTCTCATTTTCTATAGATCACGAGAGGCTACGTGGGTTCCCAATTGATTTAGTCCTTTGCCTGAAGCAGGATACATAAAGGCATATTTATTTGCAAACTGTAGAGCTTTGCCAATTTATTTGCATTGGAATAAAATCCTAGCCTGTCTTGATTGAGGATAGAGCACATTGTAGCTCATGTCTCAGCTACTGTGTGCATATTATTTTATCCTGCCACTTTAACTGATAGGATTTGTAGGGGGATTACACTAGATAGGAAAAGAATAAATGGGTCCCATTTTATGATACCTACATTGGATTATTATTCTTACTATTGTTATGGTATTGTTGATCTGCCTCCCCCCCCCAAAAAAAAAAACAAAAACAAAAAACCCAACCAACCCAGAATCATGAGGTGGTGAGAATTCCTACTGTCATGGTTTAAAATACTGATATCAACTTTCTCCCTATGAAATAAAAGACCAACAAACAATTATTAATGTTAGCTCCAAGGCCCACCCAACAGTTCCTTTTAGTGGCAACTTCATTAAACCTGATAGCAATCTTTCAGACTGTCTTGGCCCACAATTCCTTTGTTTTCCAGAATTTCAAGCCACTCGGATCCCACTCGTAACATCCTCCCGCATATCCACATTTGGTTGAATCTGCCTGTGCAGAGTAATGAGGTGCTTTGTGGGGATAAAAAAAAACTGGACAGGTTCAGATTTTTGTAAGCTGCTGTCTTCTTTAAAAAATTACTCCCTCACTTCTCCCTTATAATTAAACAAAACAAAGAACAGCATAACAAGGAAAAAAGCTTGAAGAACGTTTTCTCCCACACATGCCCCTTGAGGAGATGTTGGATTTCTGTGGTTGCTCAAAAGCCCAGTTCCTATCTCCATCATTCATGCCTGCAGTTCGAAGTAATATTGCTGACTTTGCCATCTTCAGCTGAATGAGCAGATGTAACCTTTTAGTTCTGCCTCTCTATTTTGTAGAAATGAGAAAGTCACGATCCCACAGTTGCTGCTTCCTGCAGATCAAGAGAGGGACTCTTAACAGTTCCGTGCCGCTCTCTGACATCTCCTTTACTCCCACAAGAACTTGTGGCATTTGCTACCAGTGACTCTTCACTGCTTATGATTCCATTGTTATATTTTCCAGCCACAGACCGATCAAGCACAGCTGTCCCAAACTCACCAGTAAAGTCCAAGACATTTATAGGGAGGTTTCGGTCTGCATCAAACTACTTGTCTTCTGCCCTCTAGAACAGATCTTTAATTCAGATTGTACTAAGCCAAAATGGGATTTGATTTGTGATGTAGTGCAATATTGTGATTTGTAAAAAAACATGGTTCTCGGCTTGGCATGAATTCATCCAGCTATCTTAATCAACAAAACATGGTTTTGAATGAAAGTTTAGAATGGTGTGTGAAACCTGTCAATATGTACGTATATAAGAGCCAGTTGGATATTGGAGGGAGGTTCCAGATGCTGAGAAGCTTGATGAAGGAAATTCATCGTCTTCTTCCTTTCCCTCCTCTCCTTTACTGTATTGTGTAAGTGACTAGTTTTATTTACTGTGTTTCCGCATTTTGTAAAGTACTTTGAAATAGCATTATCAGATCCATTGTGGGCCGTTTTATGAGCCTGGTATGTTCTATCTACTCTTCTAGAAAGCAAGGAAGCAAAACTGTTTTATTGCTTATGGGAAGGGGGAGAGAACAGCAAAAGCCAAAGAGTGTGCCATTGAGATTGAATGTCTGTCAAATGTAAAAATTCTCACTGCAGCACATAGCTATTTCCATCTATTAGCTTTGATGTCAAAATCATGCAAACTATGCAACAAATATTTTTTTGGTAGTTTTGGACAGGCAGGACTACCCACTTCAGTCTCTTGTCTGTCCTCACAGTGCCTTTTATGCTGGCAGAGCCAGGTTTATTCAGATGATGTTAATAAATATGATGAAACACAAACAATCGTCTGTGTGATTCTGGGTTCATCAGCATATGTCAGAAATGGGAATCAGAAGGTCTCAGGCTTCAAACGTTTGAAAGAATCCCAGTGGAAAGAATCCCATGATCCTGTCCTCGCTCACTACAATAGTCAGTTTGGTGTAGTGGTTAAGGTGCTGGCCTAAAAATCAAGAGACTGTGAGTGCCATGAATGCCAGCTGGGTGACTTTGGGTCAGTCTCTTTCAGCCCAACCCATCTCACAAGGTTGTTGCCGTTGTCCAGAAAATAGGAAGAGGAAGGAGTATTAGGTATGTTCCCAGTCTTGAGTTACTTATAAATTAATAGAGGCAGGATAAAAATAATAGGAATATTATTTTGCAATCCCAAAACAACTGGAGCACCGTCTGAACATCATCATTGACAAAACCATCACTTGGTCAATTGCAAAAGGCAGCTTTACCTGGAACAGCTTACATCCTGAGACAATACCTTTAACACCATCAAACAACATCTGCCTATACCAGGTCTTTTGGAAGATTTCAATAGGTAGATAAAAATGCCAGACCCAGTCTAAACCATCTGGCTGACTGTGTGACAAACCACAATAATAATTGCGCCTATCTAAAGTCTGACCTAGATGAGCAAGATGAAATCATAAATTCATCAATTGAGTCTGCAGAAGGTTATTCCACCCACCTTTCCCTGAAAAGGACCTGTCAGAATCTGCAGAGACAATCAAGGTAGACAATTTGCTCTTATCATTACAGTGTAAACATGAAGGTGAGCTCTTATTATGGTTGCCATGGAGGCAACAAGTTCCTGAGGCCTTCCAGAGCTCACCCTGTGGGCCATGGATTCCCAGAGAGAATTGTTCCAGCAAACCCTTTCTAATTACTTAACCAGCTGGCATTTTGGTATTCAAAATGATCAACAAAACATCTATCTTATAAAGCCAAATCTTCCAGGCAGATTTGGGACACTTTTCAGCCACTTTTAGTTCCACCATCTGCTGCTAAGGAATGTTTTGTCTCTCCCCTAATTGATTTGGTAATTATTTTATAATCAGAACTGAAAAAAAAATCCAAGTTACAAGTTTAGCATGTGGGTCCAGCATGGCAGATTTGAGTAATTTAAATGATACTGCATTGCATTATGGTATGTTTAACACCTGCAGGATATTACAACCGTTATCAATTGGGAGAACAGCTTTGTAGGAGCAATAAGTCAGAGATTGAGAAGGACCCCTTCGTAGGAATCAGATACTATGAATTCTAAAGGGGGGGGGGAATCACTCTCTGAGATTTCTGTAACCTTATCCTAAACTGTTTCAATCCTGGAAAGTCTTATTTTTTGTAGTGATGGAGCAGTTGACACACTGGAATTTTTTTTCTTCTATAATAGAAGAGACAAGTGCCAAAATAATTTCAGAAAACCTGCCATCCAAATACCACCGGTCCCTCTGATCATTTTCCTTTTGTAAACTCTTCTTTTTCCATCAATATTTTCAAGATTCTAGAAACACACCTTTCTTCATCCTTTGCTGGAAAAAAACCCTACAATCTCTCAGTATTCTTGCTCATCCCTATAGCTATTTAAAAGCTACAGAAAGTTTATTCAGGAGTAACTACTGCTAGCAAAAGATAAATAGTTGAGACAACTAAGGAAGTATTCAAAATGTGTCTGGCATACCCAGGTCAAGTTTCCTTTCAATATTTTTTTTTAAATCACCTTCACTAAGTTCTACTACCATCCTCAGATAAGAACAGAATCTCTGTTACCAAAGGCTCCGGTAAGGGATCAGTGCTTTTTTTCATTGAGTGTTACAAGACACTTAGCTTCCTGGGTTTGTTTGTTTTTTCATTTTAGTATATTTCATTTGGATGGTTATTTTTTTGTCTTTTCACTTCAGTAATTTTATTTTCAGCATTTGAACTGTTTTATGGTCGTACTGCGTCTAATACAGAGTTAGTCTAATTTTTCTTTTGTGTTTATTTATCAGGTTGTATCAGCTTTTGTTTTTATTTTGTGTCTGACATTCTACAGAGTCCGTTTGTCTTGTGCTATCAAGATTCTGCGGGTGGCCAAGATGAAGCCTTTACCTGTGGTGCTGGTGTTACTGGAACTATTGGCCAACTTTGCGCCATCAAAAATTATTGTCCTGTCTAAGTTCCACTAGTGTCACCGGTATCACATTTCTGTGGTTTTAGTTCTAATCTCACTTTTTGTGATGTGCAATGGTTCTGTTTCCCACAATTCTTCCTTCAGCTAGTATTCTTCAGTGTCCTGTGTTCATCCTTCTTTAGCAGGGTGGAATTCTTCCTTTGGGTGCTTCTTAGAATGTAATTATTTACATATATGTACACAATAGAGGCCTATTCGTCTGTCCCTTTTCTGGATAACAGAGTGTGGGCATTCCTTTCTAAGCGCCTTGGTAGATCCTGAACTGGCTGATCTCAAAATGAACAATGAATGTGGGCAAGGAAGATGCTATGCAGGCAGTCCTTAACTTACAACAGTTCATTTAGTGACCAATGGAAGTCACAACAGCGCTGAAAAAAGTGACATGACCAATTTTCACACTTATGACCATCGCAGCATTCCCCGTGGTCACATGATTTACATTTGGATGTTTGACAACTGACTCACATTTAGGATGTCCCGGGGTCATGTGATCCCGTTTCACGACCTTCTGTCAAACAAATTCAATGGGGAAGCCAAATTCACTTAACAACTGTGTAACTAATTTAACAACTGCTGTGATTCACTTAACAAATGTGGCAAGAAAAGTCGTAAAATGGGGCAAAACTCACTTAACAAATTTCTCACTTAGCAATATAAATTCTGGACTCAGTTATGGTCATAAGTCAAGGACTACCTGTACTCCATACTCACCACCCAACCTTTCCTTGTTTTGACGGAAATCCACTCATTATAGGACCCCTCAGTGGTGAGGAACCAAAAGATTCCATTGGAATTTTTCTTGAAAGGCCCTCATCAATAAAATCACCAACCCCATAATTTTCATTTAATGAATATTCATTGGATTTGTTGATTTCCCACAGCAGGCGTGGCAAAGTATGCCTTGGTTGCCTCACATCTGGATTACTGCAGGAGTCTATTGGCCAGACTACTTAATACCAACTCCTAATCTGGATCTGAAAGGAAAAACAATGCAAAAATATTACCTTCTTTAAGAGACATTTATAAATGTTTAAGTGATTATTGTAATCCTTTCTTAACTTAAAATCTGTCATTAAAAAAATTAATTTCCTGAGTTGCATGACATGAGACAAGTGCCCAAGGGCACGTCATCCCATCTCAAAAGCCAGTATATCAGGCTAACAAGTGTAGGTTTACTTTTTAATTAAGAAATCAGTGTGCAAATGTGAATGCTGAGAATTAAGATGTTAGTTCAGAGGAATTTGAAGAGATAGGGACATCAGAGGAGTCTAGCTGAACGGGAACTGGCAGCAGGAGGGAGCAGAGAAAGTCAGAGAAGGACACAGCCTTCTATCCTGCATGAAGGTTCTAAATATGATCATTACACAACTGGACCTCTATTGAAATTCATTGAAACAGATAGTCCTCAACTTAATTCTGGTCATTTAGCTTAATTACAAAAGACCTGCCCCAAAAAGATTTGAAGTTCCCACAATCCCCTCTCGCCTAGCAGCCACATTTCTGCATCTTAGGTGTTCAGCAACATTTACAGCCATTTGCAGCATCCTGTGGTCACTTGACCATGATTTGCAGTGTTTGGGTTTTTTGTTTTTTTGCCAGAAACTAGCATTCATTTCTTGTTTCCAGCAAAAACACCCCACCCTAGCAAACAATGGGTTTTGATCATTACATTTGCTTGATGAGCACACAAAAAAGGTTGTAAATTGGGTGGGGTCGTGTGATGACTGGCTTAACAACTGGCACAACTTACGACCATAATTGTGGGCTCAGTTAAGGTCATAAGTCAAGGACTACCTAGAGACTGGAGCTTTAATTGCTTGAGTTTTTATAATTGCTGAAGGTATGAATTAACTTTATGGAAAAGCATACCTTCTGTAATATAAACTGTATAATTCATTCGCACTCTGCAAAACATATATATATGTGTGTGTGTGTGTGTGTGTGTGTGCATGCTTGTGTGTGTATTTGTGAAAAGCTTCCATGAATGACAGCTTATTTTGTGAGAGGCGTAGTGTAATATCCAGACTGGGGAATATATAAACATCCATAGGGATTAAAAAATTGGGTCAGTAAAAATTTACAAGTAGAATCAGTAATAAATCACCACTTGATAGTTCCCATTCTCAGAAGAGCTGTTGGGTGTGACACTGCTATTCTTTCATAAGTTACTTGACATATGTAATATTTGTTTGATGAACAAAATAAGTAAAACAAATAAATATGTGGTATGATGACAGCCTTGCTTTTGTTTGTTTATTTATGACAGTGATGCCATTATCTTTTATTAGTCTTTAACTCAAAGAAGCCCACTTTGAGGTCTATCATAGATCAAGGAGAGATTCCCTCTACTGCTTTATAAGAGATTTCTGCTATCAGATCAAGCCAGAAATACAAGTGACCTCAAACTTGTGGAACAGTCAGATGCCAACTGTTGTCAATATTATTACTTAGTTATGCAACCTCTGGGCTAAGACAGCAGGATAGTACTGAGGGCTTAGGGCGTTAGGCTATAGGATTAGGATCAGAAGATTTGAGTCAAATCCACCTTCAGCCATGAAAATTCATAGGATCACTTTAAGACAATCACCCCAACCTATCTTGTTGGCGTAAAAAAAGTTGGAGAAGGAACTCCTGCATCCATCCATCCTGGATCTCTGAAAGGTGAGATCTCATCACTTTCTAAGGTCATCAATATCAGTACAGGTAGTTATCAACTTACAACCTTTCACTCTGTGATCATTCAAAGTTACAACAGCACTGAAAAAAGGGACTTACGACCGTTTTTCACACTTACGAACATTGCAGCATTCCCATGGTCACGTGATCAAAATTTGGATGCCTGGCAACTGGCTCACGTTTATAATGGTTGTAGTGTCCCTGGGCCATGTAGTTAATTTTTGCAAACTTCTGACAAGCAAAGTCAATGGGAAAGCCAGATTCACTTAGCAACCATGTTATTGACTTAACTGCAGTGATTCACTTTAACAACTGTGGCAAGAAAAGTCATACAACGGGGCAAAAACTCACTTAAAAACTCTCTCTTAGCAACAGAAATGTTGGGCTCAGTTGTGGTTGTAAGACAAGGACTACCTGTATACAATGCATCAGCAAAGGGAACAGTCTTTCCACACACAAATAAAGCGACACAGATAAGCTACCTTCTTCTTCTTGTGCCATATCCATCATCGGACATTGGCAATCATGTTGGCAATCCTATTTTTATCAACAGCCACATGAAAAAGTGCTGCTGAGTTTTGTCCAAACCAGTCTCTTAGATTTTGAAGCCATGATGTTTTCTTCTTCTGCCTGGACCTCATTTGCCTTCAGTCTTTCCTTGAAAGATTAAGTGAAGTATGCTGTATTTTTCCGGGTGTCGCATCACATATCCAAAAATATTCTAACTTTCACTTTTTTATGGTTTTGATGATTTCCCTTGGCTTTCCCAGGCGGCTTATCACCTCCTCATTGCTGATTTTTGTCAACTCAACTTATACGTAACAGCCGCCTGTAAATCCACATTTCAAATGCTTCTAGTCTCTTCAAGTGACTTTCTGTCAGAGACCAACTCTCCACTCCATAGAGTATAAGCTACCAGGAATGGCAATACTGTACCTATCAATTAGCAAGGGAATATTCCAACTCCACAGACTGCCCTAAAGAAAAGAGTTTACCAGAATTATTCCTCTGAATGTTTTCTCTGTATCAAGCGATGCACAATGTTCTGTCCCTGGGTTCCACCACCATCACCACCACCCTCTTATGAGGTAGATTAACCTGAAAATGAGCAACTGGCTATGAGCACACAGCGAGCTTCATGGCTGAGTCAGGGTTTGAATCTGAATTTCTCCAGGCTTAATCCAAACACCTGGAATGGCTGTGAAAATTATTTTTTTTCAAGTGCATCTTTTCTGGCATCTGGCTCTCTTTGAGTGATGGAGAATTCCCTAACTTAATTGGCAAATTCTTTCACTGCTTATTTATAAACAACAGATGAGCCTACAATAGATGGCATCCCTTCTTAATCCAAACATTAATTCTGGGCTAGAATCCAAGCTTGTTTTACAACCACATGCTCGTGTGTAATTGCTTTGAGAATTTCTGCCATTTCTTTATGGTAAAAATCACTTATGTAATTTAATAAGGAATTGCTTAATTGCTAACGCTAAAAACTGATGACATTCATAAAAGCAGAGTTTATCCTTGTTCAGGAATTTGCTGTACAAACAATCCTCGAGGAAATTGAATGTACTAAGTCATGGGTACTTCACAACGAAGAGAATAAAGGTGATCAAAACAGGGAGTTTAGACAACAACAGTGTGAACCTTGATTTATTTCCCCCTTTCTGAAAAAAAGGAAGAAGGAAAAAAGCATTCTTTATCTCAGTGCTTTCCCCCCCCCCTTCATTACCCAAAACAAGTTATCAGAAAGTCCTTTTTAGCCAATGTAGGTAAAACACTTTCCTCAGTTTAAATGTCCTTGTTGTAATTGTGTAGTGGGTTTCTTGTGTTGCTACCCAAAGAAAAACCACGTTTAACCCCTACTTTGGGTCAATTTACCCAGGTTTTGGAAGCATTGCTTTATCCTATAGATGAAGAAATGAAACAGGTGATTTATATCAGAAAATATTTGAGAGGCAGTGCGGTACAATGGTAATGGTATCGCAGCAGAAGCACAGAGAGTCAGCTCGGAGAGATAATACAACCACAGTTGGGATCTCTGTTGCTAAGCAAGGCAGTTGTTAAGAGAGTAGTGCCCAGTTTGATGATCTTTTTTGCCACAGTTATTACATAAGTCACTGCAGTTGTTAAGTGAATCATGGAGTTGTCAATCAGCTCCCTCCACACACACACAATGTTTGTTGGAAAATGGCTGGTGAAGGTCACTAATGAAGATCATGTGACCCTGGAACCCTGCATCTGTCTTACATACTTGCGGATTGCAAGAACCCAAGTTGTGATCAGGTGGCAATGGGATTGCTGCAACGGTCATAAGTGCGAGGACTGGTTGCAAATACTTTTTTCAGCGCTGCTGTAAGTTCAAATAGTCGCTAAATGAATGATTGTAAGTTGAGGATTCCCTGTAGTCCACCTTCAACTGCAGAACGCCTCTGGGTGACTGTCGGTCAATCGTGCTCTCGCTCTGCCTGCCTTACTTCACAGGAATTGCTGCTGTGGGAAGAAGTAATACTTGGAATGGCAGCTTCAGCTCTGTATAAAAAATGTGGGATACAAATCTAACAATAACATAGCTTTGTTTTTCTTTAACCCTAATCCTGGATTAGACCAGGGGTTCCCAACCTCTGGGCCACAGGCCATTAGTGGGCCATGAGGTGTTTGCAACTGGGCCGTGAAAACGGCGGGCGAGCACCCATGCGTGCACATCCCCACTTGCACGAGCAGCAGCTGAGCACGTAGACATGCGCTCCATTTGCAAGAGGGGCAGGTGCGCGTGCAAGACACGCGCACAAATGAAGCTCTCGCAAATGGAGCTGCGCACTTGCGGGCCACTCACCTGGAACCATCCTCTCTCTCCCGCCAGTTTGCAAGGCCAGAAAGGATGGGGAACTCTGGATTAGACCTTTAAAGTACAGATTTCTAACAAATAAAAACTTTTTTAAAAAGTGGCATGAGGGGACTTAGTAGGAAATGTTTGGATCCTCACAATTGCCTTTACTGCCCATTCATTGCCAGCATTGCTCTGGCCCGGGTCACAGTAATGCGCAGAAGGTGAAAGTAAAGGTTGCTAGTCTTTTAACTGGTTCTGGTCACCTGCCCTAGAAAGGACAGATAAACAGAGCGTGGAACAAAATGAACCAAACCAAACCCTAATCTCAGTTCAACAGACCTGCATTTAGAGAACCTCATTTGGATACACTCTGGAAATTGTATTTAATTGGCTTTATTGTATTTTTATTGCCCGAGCTAGAGCAAGGCCCTTTTGGGTTTGTTTGTTTTTAACAAACGGGCTGGTTTGAGATATCATAACTGATTGTAGGGCACTAATTGCTACCGCTCTTGATCCTAATATATTAATTGATCTGTGTTCTATCTTGCTATGGGTGGGAGTCTGGTCCAGTGAAGACTGTCTGAAGGCAAAATCTTTATCAAAGCTGGACAGTATAATCGCATAATGGTGAAAAACTATGGGCTCAAGACTTTGGTAAAAAATAAAGACTTTTATAACAAGCTTCTATATTGACAGATATGTTATAGCCTTCTTTCCCTTTCCTTCTTCTGCATGTTCAAACTCCTAATTTCTTCCATTGCCAAGATGTCTGGGAAATAGAATTGAAATCTGGGCTGCAAAGAGGATAGCCCTCAATTTAATGAGTTGTTTGGGAGGGACAGGATAGCCTTTAAAGTGGAATGTCTATCAGTCCAAATTTATGGCATTAAAATAGTTAGTGTCATGTGCATAATGAATGCAATCATTGAGCAATTGAATGAAGTAATCATGCAAATGTGTAAATTGCTAGTAAATAATGTCAGCTACATCAATTGTGTGGATAATTTTTGAAAACAATGGACTTGTTACTCTGTTTCTAACCCAAATAAAACGAATCCTTCTAGAAAATGCTGCAAAGGAGCCCAGATTTGCAACAACAAATACCATACACCATACACACATACACACACTGTGTACATTCATTCCTGAAGGAACAGAATCATTTGTTGCTTTCATGCAAAAAAAAAAAAGGGGGGGGGAAACACTACAAAAATGATTTGGAATTGCTCATACACCTTGAAAGACCGTGCTGATAAGGACTCATATATATCCGTGTTTCCCCAAAAATAATACCGGGTCTTATTTTCTTTGGAGCCCCAAAATAAGCACTAGGGCTTATTTTCTGGGGGTGTCTTATTTTTTCCATGTATGGGAGGTCCCCTTCTGCTTGCTTGTGGTGGGGGCAGGAGGCCCCACAGCGCACCAGTGCCACCACTATGACATGAGGGGGTGGAGCTGCCCCACGTGCCTTGCACCAGCTTACTTCAGGTGCCCCGCAGCCAGGCCACTTACGCCCTAATATCTGCCTCACCTCGTGGCCATGGCACCAGCACGATACTTGGCTTTCCTTCTCTGTTGCTTCCACAAGCAAGCAAAAGAAGTGGGCTGGTGGCCACGTGAGTTCCTGCTGCACACGGCTGCTAGTGCTGCCACTGTGAGGCAGGAGTCAAGGCGTGGATGGCCCGGCTGTGGGGGCCCTGAGGTAAGCACGTGGAGCAGCTCCCCCACTACTCCGCCTCACCTTGTGGCTGCAGCACCATGAGCAACCAGATGAAATGGGCGGGCAGCTGGCTGCACAGGCTCGTAAGTAGGGCTTATTTGGGGGTTACAGCTTATATTAGGTGTACGCATAAAACAGGCTGGGGTTTATTTTTGGGATAGGTCTTATTTTTGCGGAAACAGGATATATACAAACATTGTTTTTTTTTTAAATCTTGGCAACTTTAAGGTATTTCAACTCCCAGAATTCCCCAGCCAGCAGTTGCTAACATTAAAAAAAACCATGCCTTTAGCATTTGTGACTAGGTAGGCCAGTATCAGGAACTCAGACTGAGGAAGATGTGAGTGGATTTATCTTTACTACCTAGCCAGGCTGCTTTCCATTCTTATATAACTTCCCTTTGTAAAATTGATGCTTTGTACTATTTACCAGATCCTCATGAAATTGGACTTGTATAAGAATGTGTATTAGGAGCTTCTGCCAATCAAGCAAAATTAGCTGGAAGTTTCTGATGATGCTTGTCTTTTTTACTCCCCCTTTTCTTTTAAACTTTCACATGCTAGGCATGTGTTGCAACTGGCATCAATAAAAGGTCCTAAAAGCCCTTCTTCCTCTTTCTATGACTCTGCTGACCAGAGCGTGTTTCCAAGTCTTAAGAAATCAGGAGGTGATATCCATTCAGATATCATTCACATCTCAAACAGAAAAGGGACAACAAAAGGCAGAGCGAGGTTCTGGATGAATAACAGCATTTCTCAAACTTTGCACATGAGACCAATGTTTTCCATGAGCTAAATGTTTTAAATTCCTTAAGTTGCTATTTGCTCTTCCTCCCCTCCCACTCCCCCCCCCCCTTTTAAAAGTATTTTTAAGGGAAGCAAATATTTTCAGCAACAAGGGGTTATTTTTAAGGAAAATGAAATAGATGAGATAAAAGATTTAACTTGTCCTTTCTCTGCAGTGTGCAGTCCAGATTCAGAATGGAACCTGCTTTATGAAAAGGGAGATTAGCCTCCGTCACCAAGATTTAAAAATGTGTAAGGGTGGGGTTTTTTTTTGCTAGTAGCTTACCCAAGCTCGACAACAAAGGAAGATTATATGTTTTGAATCCTGTTGTGATGATAGTACAGGGAGTCCTCGACTTACAACAGTTCATTTAGTGAGCGTTCAAAGTTACAACAGCGAAAAAGTGTTACAACGAAAAAGTGACTTATGATCATTTTTCACACTTATGACCATTGAAGTATCCTCATGATCATGTGATTTATATTCAGATGCTGGAAAACTGTTTCTTATTTATGAAGGCTTCAATGTCCTGGGGTCATGTGATCCCCTTTTGCAACCTTCTGACAAGCAAAGTCAATGCCAGATTCACTTAACAACCATGTTACTAATTTACCAACTGCAGTGCTTCACTTAACAACTGTGGCAAGAAAAGTCATAAAACGGGGCAAAACTCACTTAACAAATGTCTCACTTAGCAGCATAAATTTGGGGCTCAGTTGTGCAGTTGAAAGTTGAGGACTACCTGTATATATTTTAATTTCCCTCATCTTTGTGATTTTTTATTTATTTATTCATCTACTTGTATCCATGCTTTATTACTTTTGTAAGTGAGTGAAGATGGCAAACATATCCAACACATCTTCCTTCCCTTATTTTCTCCACAATAGCAACCCTGTGAGGTGAATTTGGCTGAAAGAGCGTAACTGGCCCAAAGTCACCCAGCTGGCTTTCATGTGGAACTTGAACTCATGAGTTCAAGTTCCTTTCCAGCCGTGACTTAATCACTAGCACTAACTAGCCCTAAAAAAGATATAAGTGGTCGAGTAGAACACAGAACTACAATAGCTCTTGATCACGCTCATATCCAGTTGGCCAGCTTCAAGGATGACATAAATCACTTTACTTCCTACATTCCATTAGGATGAACACAGTCCTGATTCACATTTACACTGCCGTTTCTTGCAGAACGGGTGTAACAATTTTACTACGAGATGAAGGTCACAACTTCCGAGTAAAGGCTTATCCATGCTGACTGGTGACCTGTCACCAGATCAGGCAGGCAACTACTTCTGGAGGGCAGAAACAGATAATGTCTGTTTATCCTTCATCTACTCTTAACATTACCTTAAGGCATGTTTTTCTGCCCCATTTCAGATACACGCTTTTCTGTGTTGTGTCCCTTCAAGCACTGTTGTCCATTTTAGATGACACTACACGCTTTTTGTGGGGTGATCCCAGCAGTTCATCAAATCCTCCACAGAGGCCAAAGCACCCCTTCCATTGAGGCAATATTTGCTGTAGTCTGTAATATCTTTCAAACCTACCGATATATGAAGTTCTGTAAGAGAGTTATTAGTTTTGTTTTGTTTTTCAATGCCTTCGAGCCAGGGCTGACTCCTGGTGATTGCCTGGACAAGTCCTTGCAGCTTTCTTGGCAAGACTTCAGAAGTGGTTTGCCCTTCCCTGCTTCCTAGGCCAAGAGAGAAGGATTGGCCCAAAGTCACTCCACTGACCTTCTGCCTAAGGCAAGATTAGAATCACAGCTGCCTGGTTTCTAGCCTGGTGCCTTAACCACTACATCAAATAGGCCCTGGCTGTAATGCAAATCGTTCTCATTTAACAACCACAAGTATTGTAGTCCTCATTTAGAAACAGCCTCATGTTTAGTGACTCTTTCCAGTTATGACGGTGAAAAAAACCCCCAACCCTTTCAACCAATCCTCCCATTTACAACCTATGCAGGTCTATAAAGCAAAGCACAAGAGCTGTTGATACCATTTTACGGAGGAATTATTAAGTCTGTTATTTGTACTTGTTTAACTGTGTACTTGTTGGTACAGCAACCAAACAGGGATAGATAGTTAAGACTGCAGAAAAAAACAATTGCAACCAGCCCATCTTCCTGTATATTGTGAGGGCCAGAAAGAGGACTGAGAAGGTATCTGCAAACCCCTCACATCCTGGACATAAAACGTTTTAACTCCTTCTCTCGGGACAACGTTGTAGGGCATTATCTACCAAAACAACTATAGACATAGGGACAGTTTTTTTCCCTTGTTTTTTTCCCTCTACTAATTCTCACAGTGTTGCCTAATGTCTATGTATAGCCATATACATATTTATCTTTTATATCTTCTTTCCTTCCCCCTTTTATTGGTATTATTATTATTATTCTGTTGCTTTGCACGCACACTGAGAGCTTCTGTACCAGAGACAAATTCCTTGTGTGTCTAATCACACTTAATAGTCTAATTGGCCAATGAAGTATTCAATTGAATTTTTAAAAAAATAATAAGTTATTCGTCAATATAGTTTCATTAGTGACTGCTTTATTTAACAACCAAGTTATTAGGCACCAAAGCATAGGGTTGTAACTCTTCCTTCCAGATCATTCTAAAAATGCAAATTTCCCATGAGTGGGAGGTGGCACCACCAGCTAATGTGGCCTGGGGTACCATACACCCTTGAGGTGGCACTGAGTACCGGTGATACGTTACTGAGTTATTCTTTCTTGTGCAGAAGGCATACTACACCAGCTGAGAAGTCTTCAAGGACAGTTGCAGATAAAACACATTGAAGTGGCGGTGATAAAGTTATGAGTTACTGTTGCCAGAGCCATTTTTTTCTCCAGAAAGGGTGCACCTGGTATACCACCATAGCTGGGTCAAGGGATCCTTGGGCATGGCTTCCCCCTGCAGGAACCATGATCGAAGGAGCAGCTCCAAGTTACAGGTCCCTCTGGAGTACTGGGGTAACTTCCGGTACCCACCATGCTTATTTTCCCACCGTACACTGAAATGGTCTTGACAGCAGTACAATGCATGCACACATCATGGGTGCCCTCGGTCCACTGTTTTTATGCTTGTTTGCTGAGTCTTTTCCAGCCCCAGTGTGAGAAAAACAACATCAGGAAAACAATGGTAATTTTAGTCTGACCCAGCAGGGAAAAAAGG
Source organism: Oxyrhabdium leporinum (assembly GCA_032468155.1). NCBI lineage: Eukaryota > Metazoa > Chordata > Lepidosauria > Squamata > Cyclocoridae > Oxyrhabdium > Oxyrhabdium leporinum. The sequence continues at coordinate 124,337 of JANHFL010003549.1, read as the reverse complement.
ATCCAAGACAAGAAAGCTGCCACATTGTATTGGGAGCAGATGACCAGGGAAGCCAGGTGATTTAGGGTAGATAAATAAGCATTATTATTGTTACCTCACCTCTCCTAAGCAGCAGAAGAGCTTGAGAGGAAAGTGTCAACTGGCATATTCCCAAATCAGTTGACTTTGCTATAATCATGAATATACTTGTCTTAACCTGGTTGAGACACCCTTCCTCCCCTAACACCAATGAAGCCAGCTGGGAGGAGCAGAAAACAAACACATAATTGGAAGTGTTGCCTGTCTAAAGTAACATTACTTGGCTAATTAGTCACTGCAATGTTTGCAGAATCTTTTATAGCACTTGTTACCTACTGGTTTTTTACATACATAACACAAATGAAAAGTTTTTCTTTTTAACTTTGGATCACACACAACACATGTTTTTCTTTTTTCATCTAAATTTTCATCTTGCGGCATTTCCCCTACTTTCGTAATTTTCCAACTGAAGCCTTCAACTATCTTGGCATTTTTTTATCCAGTCTTCTCATCATTTCATCTCTAACCAATGTTTCTGCTAATTGTTTTGACAAAGTTGAACCTGGTTATTTTCTTATTGGTGTTACCATAACAATTGTAAAGGATGAAATAATTTACTGAACTAATATCCAGTATTCTGAAAAATATTGCCGTAGGCCATCTTTTGGTACGCCTCCCGCTAGAATATTTATTTATTTATTTTATTTTTACATTTATATACCGCCCCATTCCGAAGACTCGGGGCGGTTTACAGCTTATA
>JANHFL010003549.1:95743-123459 GCA_032468155.1 Oxyrhabdium leporinum | reverse complement strand
CCTGGTGGGTCGGGGGGGGGGGTATGGAGGGGTGGGGGGTTGGCAGCTGTGGGATGCGCCTTCGGGCACCCTCGAGGACCTTTTCTCAGGATCGCCTGTGTTCCGTACCTCCAGCGATCTTCATGCCTTCCTGCAAACGCGGTTTCTCTGGTTCTGCTCCCCGCTCCGAGCCGTTGCTCGAGTCTCAAGTGCAAAAAGAACCGGACAAAGAATACCCCGAAGCATTCGCTCTGCTTCCCAGAGGCGACCCATCCGTTGGAACCCCCTTCCCCTCGCTGCCTTCTTTAGCGATTCCTTCTCTTTCCAGCAACACTCCTTTTTTTTTCTCTTGATCGCTCTCCAAGCATTCCGCCGCTCCACACCTTTTTTTCGCAGCTTTCCCTCCCTTCCTTCATTCAGCGCCCCTCTCTGCTTGCTTCAGACATTCTTTTCCCTTCATCTTTATTATCTGCTCTCAGCGGAGTTTTTTTTCGTCCGCGTTACTCGCCCTATTCCTCCCCATCTAGAATATTAAATTCCTTGGGAGGGCGCTTCTCAAAGTAGACGAAGTTGAAAAGTGCCTGGGAGAAAATTGCCAAATTTGGAGACTGGAAAAAGAGAAGGCGAGTATTCTGCCTTTCGAAAGATGAAAACTCAGATTTGGTGTGTTCCCTCCATCCCCCATCTGTGTTAGGGTCTGTTGTTGGGTGGGAATGTGCTTTGCAGTTTGTCTGCAGTTGTTAACCTGAGCTGACTACAAAAACTACAAAACTGTGAACAGGGTTATAAAAATCACGTACTGTAACTGCCTGGGGAACATTTACCTTAACTGTGATTCTGTGAAATATCCTGTACAAAGAAGGAATACTGGTGTTTGAAGTTTTTTTTTTAACTGGATAGAAGAGGAGAGATTAATTTGCAAAAAGGATTCTTCCTAAGGATTTAAACGTAGATTGAGTTCCCCAAAGAAATGCGGACTGCATTTCCCATACAGAGAGCATTCCCTCACTTCAGATATGAGGAGGTTACTACTCAATACGTAGTTGGTGTTTTCAGGCCTGTTGAAACTTGTTAGCGGCATGGCTAACATTAGCCACAGCAATGCTTCTTTTTCTCCCAACAAAACAAGAAGAAAAATAGGGGAGAGGGGGATGGTATTCTTGATAGAGGGAGAGAGAGAGGTGTGAGGGTGAATTCTTTGGCTTGGGCAATCTTCTCCCCTCTTGCTGGCCTTCGGGATATACCAAATCTGCAACACCAGAAAGTCCAGCTTGAATACACAGACAAGTTGATCCTTCCACTTGCAGCACAGAGGGAGGATGCCAGGTGGCTGTGCCAGGGCAATTATAGTATCCCATTGAAGAATGACAGTAGTTGGCTGTAGTTCAGTTTTGCCTGTAAAAAGCAAAAAAAAAAAGTTTGGCCACCACAACCCAGAACAGAGATAGCCTTTGCATTGAAGTCCCAATCATCATAAAGCTGCTTCACAGGGTGTATGAAGAAGTTACATTCATCTCTACGCTGAACAGACAATCCTGCTTTATAATTTTTTTTAAATGAAAAATAAATTAAAATGCTGCCCCCTACCTGACCTTAGCTGGGTGACACTGGTCCTGGAATCCAGGTCACAACTTGGCTTTTGCACCCTCTTCTGCACATCACCTGTTTTATATGCAAACCTACTATTACTATGAAACATTATTTTTATATTAGATGTATTAAGCCAGGGGTGTCAAACTCAAGGCCTGCGGGCCAGATTTGGCCCACAAGGTGCTTAGATCTGGCCGGCAGGGTCTCCCTGGAAACAGCGAAGGACCGGCCCGCAGTGCCTCTGCCAGCAATAATGGAGGTTGGCTCCATTTTCGCCCAAGCTCCGTTTTCACTGGCAGAGGGCTGCAAGAGACTGTCACAGCCAAAAATGGAGCTTGGGAGCCTGTTTTTGCTGGCAGAGTGCTTGGGCCACCACAGGCGCCGCCCCCCCCGACACAAATGACGTCAAGCTGCCCCCCCCACCGAGGTCAAACACCATCCTGATGCGGCCCTCAATGAAATCGAGTTTGACACCCTTGTATTAAGTGGTTCAGAAGCTTATCTTCTAGGTCTTTCTTTCCCTTGCCGAACTGGGAGGGGAGGGGAGCAATCTGGACAAACTGCCACACCCACTCACCATTTGCTGGATTTAGGGAGAAGCCCTGCTTCCATTCCCCCTTCTTTCTCCCCTCCTCCCACTCTGCTGGATTCACACACATTGTCTTGACCATTGTTATTTGTTTGGCTTTGGCTTAGTGCATGTGCCCAACTTTTCTGGTTGGTGAACTTTGGCTTATGCGGCTCAGTGCAATAGTGTTAACGGACCTAGCAAATTTGGGTTATTTATTTTATAATACTTATAAACTACCCCCCTTCCAAAACCAAAGGCAGCTGACAACACCAAACAAACGAACAAAAAATGTAGTAATAACTAAATCCAATCAATGCCAAAACCAACCATCCAGAGCAAAGCTAAAACTCAAGACGGGTGCCTGCAGTCATTCAGCTGGGACCAACCGGTTTGACTTAAACCTATTTAGGAAGTTTTAGCAAAGTGGAGGCTGTATATGTCTCTGGGGTAGAACGTCATAAAGTGGGGACTATTAGAATGGGAACTGCTTCAGGCAGAGTCATGAGGGGTTGGGCTGTTGCTTAGAGGCAGCGTCTGTTCCTGGGCACTCAGGTGTAATACGGTTTGCGATGTTTTCTGAGGGTGAACAATTGTGCAGCTGCCTTGTGTGGGTGAGGTGGGTGTCTGCTGTTGACCAGGAACAAGTCCCAAACAGACTCGGCTATATAATTACACAGCTATTACACTAACAGTGGTGTGTTGGTTGCTAGTCTTTCCAAAGTGGTGTGAAGTTACAGAGAAAGGGAAGGGGCAAAACGTCCATCTTGCTATCCCACCTTCCCTCCAAAAGTTTTTGCATAGTTAAGCAGGGGCTGATAGCGATGCCAAAGAAGTGTGGATTTCACATGATTCTAACGCCAAGCATTTCTTCCTCCCCCCTCTCCTCCCCTCCCCTCACCCAAGGCAGTGGGTGAGGAATTAGTGCCTGTGTTTACTATCTACCCGCAAAGTGGGCATAATGTCTGCTCAAATTGTATAACAAACATAGTGACACCCTTCCTTCCCTCCCTTCTCTTTCTTGTTCTTTCCTCCCTCTTTGAGATGGCCCTGGATCAGGGCGGCAGAATTGAATTTCAGCCCCACCAGAGAATTTGATTTTAGGTGCCCTTTGTCTGCTGATACCAATTACACACGCGCTCTTTCTCATCGAGGAAGGATGCGTCTCAGTCCTAACACTCAGTCCCAGGCACTTGTTGGATACGCAGTTCTGGTGTTCAGCTGCCTTGTGGCTTCAAACCCACTTGCTGCTGCATGTGAAGAATTATCAGAGGCCGCCCACCGTTTTTTAATGCTGTGGGCGTTAGTGACGTTGGGTGGTGGGTTGGGTTCGCCACTGTATCACCTGGTGCTGAGCAGAGCAGCCTGTAAGAAAGGCAGCAGCACCAAGCAAATTCCAGGTGAAGGGAGAACCTGCTTTCCCACTCAAGGAACAGGTGTGTGCCCAGTGCCTGCGGCTGTTGTAAGTAAGGGATACTGGTTGAGATGAGTGTGTGTGTGTGTGATGTTTGTATGTGGAAGAGAACTAAAATGGGCAAAGATCTCAAGGACTCTTTGAGGGGACCGTGTGCCTTTGAGCTCAGTGAAGAAATTGCTATGTGCCTTAAAATGTGATGTGTCTGGAGTCAGGAAACAGAGCACTCTGTGGTAGGTTACCAGCTTCTGCCCCTATTCTTTTTCCCCCCTTAACATTCTGACTTGCTTTGATCTTCTTTCAGTCTTTTGTGTATTTTCCTGTCCTAGCTCCTCTTACCCTAGAAGGCACTAAAAAAGCCCATCGCTTTCCTCCTGCTGGGTTGTGTGTTTCTCTGCCCTTTGAGACAGCATTCCTTCCTATGCATTCATGTGGATGAGGATGAGCCTGGAGCGGAGCGTACATGGGTGCCTTGGTGTGTTGGGCTGAGAATGGGGGCTGCTCTTCTTTCCTACCCTTTTGGGTCAAGCTCTGGGAGGCCTCGAGAGTTAAGCCGACTAGCCCCGAACTCCTTAAGTTAGAGTCTCTCAGCCTCTGGACTCTTATCATGGTTGGCGCTATCTCTGTCCCCCCCACCCTGAGCCAGACAAAGGGGGCATTCAGCAGCACGTAGATTGGCATAGCTGTCCCCACGCCTGCTTCCCGCTGTGGGGGCGGCTGTGCTGGGTGCCCGCCAAGGAACTGCAGCTTCTTGCTGACCTTGACACCTTTTCAAACTCTCTTTCTTCTAAGTGAGGGAAGCCTCAGTTGCCACCAGGGCAGATGTAGCACAGAATCTACGGGAAGTATCTGCAGTAGCAGGAAAGGCCATGTAACTCAGGCCACCCTAGATGAAGGAAGACCTTCTCAAATCCTCTTCCACACATAGGTTGACTCCTGTTTGACTCCCAGCCCTTCCCTTCCCCTCTCTTGCAGAAATGTCCAGTCCTTTTCCCTATTTCAGCCAAATCTCCCAGATTTTTCAGCTTCCTGAAGCCAGTGATAGAAGAATCATTTGGGTTTCTTGGGAATAGTTAAATGTGGGAGTGGAGACAATATTGCTGGAGAGAGGCAGAGGAAAGGGCTGCTTCCAAGGATTGAGGGGGAAATCAGATCTGGAGTAGTTGGATTGTTGGTGGCGTATGGTCAGACTCTCAAAGGCATGTTCAGTCAAGTCTAGCCCCTTTCATGCACCCACCAACCAATGGTCGACTAATGCAATTGCCTTACGTGACAGCATGTTATTGGCATCAGAGTAGGAATTAGCAAGGGTTTGATCCCCAGGAGCCAGCCCGCGTTCATTTTGCATGAGCTCTGTTGACAATCTGCCTAGGGAAGTTTAAACACTGGGGAGGCCTAGAGCTTGAGACGTCTAGCATTACTATTTCTTTGCACCAGTAGAAGCCAGAGAAATTTGGAAGTCAAATTCCAAATTGGGAGGATAAGGGTGTCCCGGTCTTCTGCGCGCAATCCTTTGGCCTGGCCTCAGCTGGCTTAATCTTTTTGCTAATTGCAAAGTCTCTGGTCAGTCTTGGGCTGCTGAATGAGGTTTTCTTCCACAGACTAAAAACCAAAGAACAAAATATCACCATCATTGCCAAAGTGAAAAGGGGTCTCTCAATGCTAGCAAATCAGGCATCTCTCTATTTGCCCCCTCCAATTGATCAACAACTCCATACAAACAAATCACAAAGGATCCTTCTGTTCTCTGTTGAGGAGCTCAACTCAACCCATGTCCTGACCTGTCCTCTTGCTGCTCCTCACAATCTTCCACTCAGCTGATATCCCAGCAGGCAATAATTGCTTTCTTTCTCCGAACTGCAGCAAGGGCCTTCATTCTGTGCTTCCAGACGCTGCTTTTCCCCACCCCATTCCATTTTCTCTGGGTTGTCAGTGCCATGTATCGGAGCTGTGAGCGCTCTGTGTCAATGGGATAATGGACCCTTTAGCCCCGTGTGGCTCTGTGATGGCACAGTCAAGATGGGAACAGTGGAGACTTTGATCGGGGAGGGTTATCACAGCAGCCATTGATGCAGCCTTGAAGCACCATGGCAAATCCTCTTTCCATGTCGCTGGCACCGTGTCTTATCTCGTTCCTCCTCCAGTAGGGATGCCTGTGGAGTCCTGCTGCTTGACCCTACCATGTGGGAGCTGAAATGTCTCCAGCACAGCCGGTTGGTAAGCATTGGAAGGGTATGGATGTGAAATGGTCTAGAGGGGAGATTTAAGAGGGCGATTGGGGTGTAGAGATCCCTGGGTTCTATCTCTGGGATTAGCACGGGTGTATGCAGGTGGTAAGTTGAAGTTGACTCTGAAAAATGCCATTTATGATGGATGACTTTTTCTTCTGGGTCATTACTTGAAAGTAATCACTACCCATAGTAATGCTTTGACTTAGGTTCTTCTGCTATGCCAACCCAAATATATTTGAATATTGGGAACAAGATTCCTGAATTCTTCATAAATGGGTTGGTGGGTGGGTGGGTGGACGGACGGACGGACAGACAGACAGACAGACAGATAGATGATGGATACATGGATACATGGATTGTATGTGTTTGTGTATGTGCATGTAGAGCATCCTTTGTCTCTAACAGCTCCACCTCTGTGCCACTGTCTTCTGTGAGTGCCTCTCAAGCTTTCTCCTGGGATTTTGGAATGTTGCTACATTTATTCTCTTTGCTTCCTTCCAGCTGTTGCCAGCAAGGAAGGGGTGAGGGAAGAGTTACTATAAACTCCAGTAGTCCCTGGCTTCCTGCCCCCCTGCAGTGGGGGAGGGGAGAGATGAAACAGGGAGGGGAGGGGAGAAGGAAAGACAGATGGCTTGATTTCCAGCCCAGATGTTAAATAAGTGGGTCCCTTTCCCTTCCCTGCTTTAGTAGACAGATAGCTCCATTTTCTGGGTAATTTGAAAGGGCAATAAGAGTATGTGCCAAGTAACGCTGGGAATTCCACTACTGGAGCAAAGAAATCACTTTCCCATTTGTGTGTTTAGACAACAGCCTGGAACAGAGGAATAATCAGAGTAGAGTCAGTGGGGAGAGGCTCCCCATCAAATGCATTCTTCTTGACAGCATCCCTCTCCCTGGTTTGCAAGAAAAAGCCAGGGAGATTTGGTCTGATTTGGTTTTTGCACATTTATGTTTCAATATTGCCACTTCGTACTGTACTGCCTTCATGACAAAGCTTGCCTTGCCTATCCTGGCCCCAGCTGAGGTTGTGAAACATCTGGGGTTAGATTTAGTTTCCAGGGTTGTTGTTTTTTTAATCTCCCCACCCCACTCCCATTGATTTGCCTCTGGAGGCCCTTTGTCTACAAAGAAATAAGAGACAGCAAATGTTTAACTCCAATTATCACATGCAGCAGCAGCAGCAATCAAAGTAGAATCTGAGGTCCTCCCTGTTACTTCTTTTTCCCCTCCTTGGCTCCTCCCTGTGTCCTTTTTTGTGGCTATGCTCTGACCTCACTGATGGAGGGAGATCAAGGGACTCTTAATCACCTTCCCCATTCTTAGATCCCAATTGGAATCTGAAGGGGTGGGAGAGAAGCCCCATCCCTTACTTTTTCCTGCAGCCCAGTAAAGTGAAGCCTTTGGTTTCTGGTGACAAAAAGTCTAGGGAAGAGGGGTCTAGGGAAGGGAAGGACAGAGAATGGTGGAACGAAAGGCAGGATCTGGGGCCTGGATGATGCAGAAGCCTTGAGGCATTTGGCCTCCACTTCAGGTAGTAAAATAACTAGATTATAGATGGCTGTAGCAGGGAGAAGCTGAGTCTTTCCTTGGGAAGGTGAGGCAGATGAATGGTGCGTCCCTGCTTCTTCTGCTTCTCCTCCTTCTTCTGCTTCTGTTGCTGTTTCTTGACATTGAATTGGGAGTCCGCAATTTATGCCTTTACCTGATGGTTAGTTTTAGTAGCAACATTGTGTAGCAGGGATACATTATTGATTTTCTAGCTATTTTCTAGCTGTTCCGAATGTAGCTTGCCCTAATGCATATGCTACACAATTACTCGTCTTTACAGCAACTTAATTCGGCCTAAAGCTCCCAACGCCTACCTACTAACAGTAATCAGAATCCCAGTTCCCCTTGCAAGTATTTAGCTGACCGAATGGAAAGAAAACTTCCTTTGTCTCTTTGAAATGTCATCAAATTGGCAGGGTGTCTCTTCCGCGCAAGTTAATCTGGTTTTACCAGCCTGTTAGGGGAGGAAGGACGGGGTTGTCCACACGGACTGTTTAAAAAAAAATTTGTCAGCAGGATTTCACCACCCAGCGAGTGAGGATCTGCAATGCAAAATCTACATGCAAAATCCTGATCTGTGATAGCTTTTGGCATACAGTGCAGACCCTACTCAGGAAGAAAAAAAATATGGAGGAGACATTATTCCTGAGGCAAAAAAAAATAAAATGATCCTCTTGGGATTAACTTCAGTCTGTCTAGTCTGGTGATTCCCGAGTGACAGGCTAAGCCACAATTAAGTACGGTTGGAAGATTGGCGAGTTGCAAGATGCATATGCACCTAACAATGACAAAGGCATCCTCAGGGTTAGCAAGGGGAGTCAGAACGACACAAGGAGTGTTGTGTCTTGGGGCAAGCCCTGTTCTTTCTCTGTGTGCATCACACACATGCTCCCAAAGGGCAGAGTTTGTGGTGTGACGTTGCAGTGCTGCTTTTGTCGGTGAAGGCCTAGAGACTCCCCTGAAAGGGGCCTGCAGTTTCTGCGAGCAGATGAGATGGACTGTTGTGTCTCTGCTAGATTTTCTGGAACAGGCTCATTCCACGATCATTTTTAAATTAGGATGGTCCGTTATGTGGGTAGGACAGGCTTATAACTTAATCATCTCCACATTGAGAAGGCTGCTGGTTGTGTGCCTGTGTGAGTTAATGCTTATATGTACCTCAGCAAATAAGAAAATTGCTTTAATAACAACACAGGAACATGACAGAGGAAGAAATCTACTTCTATGAGATGAGTAATGTTTATCACAGTAGGGTGGGAATAGAGCATATGACTAGATTACCACAACAAACTAGAGTTTGGTTATTAAGTAATCAATGTTCTAAGTTTGGATTACTTACAACCATAAACCAAGCTAGCTAAAGAATAACCAGGTTAACTGACCTGGTTGAACCTGGGCAAACACAGCTGGACTTGAACAATTTAAAATAAGCAATTGGAGTGCAGCAAAAGTGTCCACAGGGTCAGCAATGGTTTATGTTGTTAATTTTGATCTCTGAATATTGAATCTGGATATTAAAAGTGCATATGGCTTGTACTTGGGAGATTTTTTTCTCCCCTTTCATGAGTTTGGTACGTATATGTTGCACCCCGAGCTGGTTGCAGAGATGTGATAGATTAGCTGAGGACATGTAAACTGCTTTGATTTATTAAAGGATTGTGGTTTCTCAGTCAGCTTTTCCCTTTTCTTATTTTTTTAAAATGCCCATTTGGTGGCTGATTTTATAGTTGTGGTGAGAGAGAGAGAAATGAATCATAGCCTGTAGTACTTTGGTCCTCTATGACCAAGTATGAAACTATTTATTCACTCATGAATCTGCTACTGTGCCTTTTTGCTGCAGATGGAGCTTTTTAGGAGGCAAGTAGCTTTTGGTAATCAGACTGAAGAGTTTTGGAACGTGTATGCATTTGGAATGGACCTGGACAGTTACCTGTAGAGATGAGAGGAGGAATAGTGGCAACCACGTGGGCATCCTTTGTGTCTTCCTACTTCTTGGAAGCCGAGCTATCATAGGATCTGTGAATGAATGCTTTGGGAAAGTGCGAGTGGTCCTCCAGGGTCAGATTAGAACTGTCCTGATCTTATTGGATCTACCAGCTGTAGATTGTGGGAACTGAAATGGAATACAACTGAAGCGCCCCAAAATTGGGAAGGCTAGTTTAGGATGTTTGTGTTAATTGTTGCTCATTCCTCTTCTCCCTTCTGTCTAGGATTTGGCCATGGTCCTAGGTCGCCTGTTGCTGCCCCTAATGGTTACACTGATGCTCCTGTTGCCCTTGTACCCAGCTGCTCAACTCTCTTCCTATCCATTATTCGTGGTTCCCAACGGTACATTCAATCATTTGGCTCAAGCCCAGAACACAGGGGGACTGTATGTGGGGGCCGTCAATGCCTTGTATCAGCTGGACTCTGAGATGAAGCTTCTAGGACATGCCCGCACAGGGCCAAACCAAGACAGTCCCGAGTGTCTCCCTTTCCGTGATGTTCGTGAGTGTCCGCAAGCCCAACTGATGGACAACTCCAACAAGCTCCTCTTACCCAATGAGCCTGCTGGTGAGCTAGTGGTGTGTGGGCAGCTGTTCCAGGGAGTATGTGAGAAGCGAGCTCTGACGGACATCACCAAAGTGTTGTACCATCCTGAGGATCCAGGAGACAACCAGTTTGTGGCAGCCAATGAGCCAAAGGTTTCAACAGTTGGTTTGGTGGGGCAACACAATGGCCGGGACTTGCTCTTTGTGGGTCGTGGACTGACTGCAAAGCTCTCTGGAGGGATCCCACCATTTACCATCCGCCAGTTGGAAGGATCACAGGCCTTCTCCAACGAGGGAATGGGGAAACTGGTTGTGGGTGATTTCTCAGACTACAACAACAGCTATGTGGGTGCCTTTGCTTCTGATGGCTATGTCTACTTCTTGTTCTTTCGGCGTGGAGCAAAGGCACAGATGGAATATCGTACCTACCTCTCCCGGACCTGCGTAGATGACACCAACCTCTATTCCTATGTGGAGCTGCCTCTCGAATGCCAACATAGTCAAGGGCAAGCTTACAACCTGGCTCAGGCTATGCATCTGGCACCTGGTTTTTCTGGAAAAGACAAAACCCTCTTTGTTGTTTTAGCTGCTGGGCAGGGCTCCACTGCAGTTCCAACTGGACGGACTGCACTGTGTTCCTACAGCTTGAGTGCAATTAATGCAGCGATGGAGAAGACGCGGCAGCTATGCTACACCACATCTGGAATAGGTGACAACAACGAAGAGGAGGCTGCCATTGAATATGGAGTGACCTCTCGTTGCAGCTCTTTATCCAAAGTGAGTGGCAGGACAGGGATGACTCTAGGGGCAGTGGATCAGTTGCTCCACCCCAAGGTGGCTGTCTTCCAACCTTTTTGTTTTTCATGTTATTCATTTCCAGGAGTCCCCAGAGATTTACCCCTGTGGGGATGAACACACGCCTAGCCCCATTGCTAGCCGGAAGCCATTGGTGGCTGAGGCACTCCTGACTACCGTGCCAAGATTGACAGCTGTGGCTGCCATGGTAGAAACTGGCCATACCATCGCCTTCCTGGGAGATGGTGTTGGGCAGCTGCACAAGGTGGGTGCAATAGTGGTAATTTTAGCTACGTTCCTCCAGATCTATGAGAAAATAGCTTTCAGTTTGTCCAATATATCTGAATGACAAAGGATGACGAAGGCTATTAAAATTTAGGAAGAGGTGATGTTGGAGTAGAGAAGCTGGAGCAGTGGCAGTTGCATTTCCACTTCCAATTCATTCACTGGCAAAGCAGTGTTTCCAGAAGGGGGCGATACTGCAGTTTGGTTCAGTTTTGTGGGAAAGGCACTTACCAAATATCTAAAAGCTATGTATGACTTTTTATTCTCTTTTAATTCTTGCAGTAGAGATCATGTCATGGTAAGGTAATATGTAAAGCTGGTTTTTTTTCCTGAGCTGGTGCCGTCCAGATGTATCGGATTACAATTTCTGTCATTCCAGCCAATATTGGACTGAAAAGCACCAATGTCAAAAAGAAGGGATGAAACTTCAGTCCCAGATAGGACTACATTTCGGTAGCTTGGATTCCTAACATTGTTAGCCAGATGTGCAGAAATAGTTTTTGATTCATGTTCTTATTTACCCCAAACCATCCTGGCTTTCAAGCACCAATGCACATTGGTGTATTTTTTAGATTGGCAAACGTTTATAAATAAATATTTAATAGAAATATTTATTCTATTAAATCTAATAGGATAGACTTACTAAATTTCAAAAATTCAGGATTGGTCACGTAAACACTATCCAGAGTTGTTTCTCTCTACTTTCTTCAAGTAACAAGATGCATGAAATGAATATGATTGTAGATTAGGGGTTTTTTAATTCAGAAGTCCATGTTTGTGATATTTTAAAGTCAGATGGGGAGGCACAATGCGCAATCCAATATCTCAAGGACAAGATACAGCATCCTTCAGGCTTATTTTGTTCTTCTCATTGATTATAGAAGTAACCCTGTACAGCTTAACTAAATCCACACAGACAACAAATTCAGTTACGCCACCCTTGCTACCTGCAGAATTCAGCTTTTCTGAATGAGAAACGAGGCTTATTTTGAAACAAAACTGAACGTTCGGTTTTAAGTATCACAAGGATTGCTTGGTCAGGAATGCTTTCCCTCCCTCTGTGACTCAACTTTCTGTAAATTAATGACCAATAATGTCTTCTACATGCAAGGTTGATTTGGCTCAGCCTCTTGTGGAGCAAGAAGTGGTCTGATTCGTTTTAATTGTATGTTTCAAAATATTTTAAATTGCAAGTTTCATGTGTGCTGTGCCAGCACTTTGTTTGAAGGCAGACAGTCTCTCCTTTTCAAACTGGGTCTGAAATTTATGATTGAGCTGCAATTAAGACTATTGTGCTACTATGTTAGAAAGGTGGTTTATATTTGTAGTACTTACACTTAGATGTACTCCCTTGTACCAGCATTAACATCATCCATCTATTGGTGGAGAGCAGCTATGCTGTACCTGCAAAGCACGCTGGGAGCCATGCTCCCAAAAGTTTGGTTAGAGTCAGAACAAAGAAGTGTACGGAGACAACCCCAGAGAAATGGATGGATCTGATTTGCTCCCATGTATGTGATACTTTCCCATTTCATTTAAAAAAACAATACTTTGTCAGCAATTTTAGAGAAGCTCTGCAGTTAGGGATTGGGGCATATAAATTGTGTGCACTGCAGCAAGTCATGTTTTATAATAACAACAGCAAAAGTTATTTATCTACCAGTTATTAATGATACTGCTGATTTCTGAAAGGGTAATCCTAATAATAATTTTCAGTTCTACTCTTTTGCTCAGAACAAATGATTAAGTTCGGGATTCTTTATTTTAAATTTATTTATTTTAAACTTTTAGGGAAATGTAATAGTCCCAAATTTGAGAGATTTTGCATAAAACTTGCAAGTCTTATCCAAGCAGCCCTGGAAATGGATCTGGATATCCTCCAAAGGCCATTCCTTTTCCTCTCCCATACATAACCAGGATCTTTGCTTCCATAGCCTTTTCTTGTAGGGATTCTTTCTCTAGGAAAAGGAAGGTCCTTCATGTATATATGATCTGTGCTTTGTGCTGTGAGGGATGGCGAATGAGTGCTAGAGGTATCTCCTGCTGCCCCACTTATTTTTCCTTTCTTAAGTTGAGTACCTCATAATTTTGCACAGCAGGGACAAATCCTTATTTTTGTAAGAATGATGTTTGCCAAGCCTTTACTTACCCAGAGTTGTTTTTCTGGTGTGGCTCCTGCCTTGAAGTGGGAGTTACTCTAGTCTTACTAGAAATGGATACCCATGCAACTTTATCAAAAAGTCCCTGACCCAATACCGCACAACCAACACAAACCCTAAAAAGAATTACACTGCCATACATCAAGAATATCTCAGGAACCACAAATAGACTACTACAACCACATGGAATCAGCGTAGCACACAAGCCAACTAAAGCCCTTCAAAACACCCTGAACAAACCAAGAGACTCAGCAACCCCAGAAGAAAAAACAGGCGTCATCTACAACAGGGTTGTCAAACTCCTGGCCCGTGGGCCGGATGTGTCACGCACTGGCCACGCCCCTCCCAGTTTAGCGAAGGGGGAAAAAGTCCCAATGTGACGACCCAAGACCCCTGATCCACAACATATAATGGAAGAACAGTGACAACCACTCTGTAGGACAAACAGGCAGAAGACTGGCAGAACGCATCCATGAACACCAACTGGCAGTCAGAAGACACGACGAAAATTCTTTCATTTCACAACGTATAGACAGATTTAGCCATAGTTTCAATTGGGAAAATGTGACCATCCTAGACCAGCCCAAGTCCAAAGATGCCGGGGAATTTCTAGAAGCCTGGCACTCTTGACAAATCAGCCATCAATAGACACAGAGTCATTAGCAACATCTATAGACTATGCAAAAGAGACAATCAACCAGTCCAAAAGAGGGAAAGACTCCAGCACCTCTCCACCAGGAATCAGCACCCAGATGAGCATAGATTAACTGCAAGGTTAACTTCAGACCAACAATCAACACCCTAGTCAAGAAATTGCCAAAGAGCCATCAGGAAACAGCCCAACCAAAGAATCTCTTAAGACCGCCTCCACCCACCCAGACAGGCAAGACACCAGAATATAAATTGACAGCAAACCCCACTCCTTACTAACAATGTTCCCTCCTTAGGATAATGAAATGACTGCAAGAAAACAAGCAAGCTCAGAGAGCACCAAGGACCCCTCATTTCAACCCTGAGCTACAAATATTATCCTTTATTGGTAATAAGGAGTTTCGATTTTCTATTACCACCTAGCAGTCATCTAGATTTTTGCAGGTTTTGCGGGAATAAACCTGTTTATTCCTGGAATTAACCTATCTAGGCAAATTGCAAATTGAAGATATCCTGGACTGGAACAAGACAATAGAAAGTCTCTTTACTGTCATTTCATTGGCAGAGATATGACACATGTGTCCAGGCCACTGGTAAGTATTACAAAATGATATGGGATGCCAACCAGAGGAATTCTTATCTCCTCTTCCTTCTCTTCTCTGTATGCTCAGCCTTACAGAGTCTTAATTGTAAGTTTTACCCAACCAGATGTGTTTGAACAACAGGATCATACCCAGGAATGATCAATGAGAAACATGCCCGTGAGTCTCTAGGAGTAATGCAGTTAGGAAACAGCAACGTGATGCCATGAGTTTGACACCGGTGGTTAAGTAGACCACATGGTCCTTAAGTGAATCTAGCTTTCCCCATTGACTTGGCTTATCTGAAGCCAGCTGGGAAGGTCACAAATGGCGATCACATAACCCTGGAACCATCATAAATACATGCCAGTTGTCAAATGCCCAAAATTTGATCACATGACTGTGGAGATGCTGCAATGGTCACAATGTGAGGACTGGTTCCAATGCCACTGTAACTTTGAATTATCACTAAACAGGTAATCATAAATGGAGGACTACCTGTATACGGTCTACCTTCTCTTGAGTTCTTGGAGCACTGAGATACAATTGATCTATAGCTAGCGCTGGAAAATGAACATTTGTGATTAATCTAAGTTAATTAGTAAAACACTGAGTCCAAAATAAAATCTATTGCTACCAAAGATGGTTTAGCACTGTAACTAAGAGCTATGAACCAAGAAAATGTTTATGCAAACCACTTTTTTTACATGAAGTAAACCTTTCTCAGAAAATCAATATCAAACTATGTTATTGTTTCTTTCAAAAATTAGTAAAATGATGTATGCAATGTAATTTGAATAATCAAGAGCATGGCATACTATATCATGAAGAGTGTATAATAGTGGAGCTATTTTTGTGTAGGGTTGGCAAGAAGTGGGGCAAATCTACACAGAAGGTGGAATTTGCAATTCTCATGTTGTAGACAACATTGAATCTCTAAATTACTTAACAGGATTTATTTATTTTTTTGCAATATTGCAAGATGTTGTTATATTTTGTTTAATTAAAGTATGTACACTTACTGTACTACAATGTGCACTTCTCAGCTTGGATATTCTGAAATTCCTGCCCTTCAATTATTAGGAGCCCAATTTACCCAAAGGTAAGATAAGTGCACTCTACGTATGCTCCAAAATTCTCTTCTATTTATTTATGTCCCAGGCATCTGAAAACAAAGAAACAATGAGCCTCTCTTGAATTAAAGCTTTCCCTGTGTCTGAGTTAGAGCCAATGGCGCTTCATCACACAGCAATTTTACTCTTTCTTTGCTACTCAGCTTCAATTTCATTTCTGTGCATCCTTCCTTCAATTCTGGGATTAAATCCAAGTTTAGAAAGACAGAGGCCCAAATCACAGACAAGCCACATCTCATTTGCCAGCTTCAAATAGCTCCTCCCCTTTAAACTGGGGAAGCAATTTTAAGCAATACATGCAAGAAAAGATCTGCAGTCCATTCCTCTTTCCTCTCTTCCCTGAACCAAATCAAATCTCTCCTAACCAAGAAAACCCCCCCCCCCATAGGGTGGGACACTAATCTGCTTTCCTATGTATCGTGGTACCAGTGCTTATGGTTTTCACGACTGGAACTAAATAAAATAAATCACACACGCACAAATCTGAACTATCTTCTTTCCTAACAGCACAGGAGGCAACTAAATGTAAAAGAACATTTGCTGGGCAAGGTTATCTTCTTCCTCTCTCTTCCTGCTTTGCTTTCAAGAGACATCATACAAGGGCCTATCTCTCTGGAGAAGGCACTAATGCTTAGAAAGGTGTAAAGAAGATGACCAGCAGCAACATGGATGGACTCAATTACATTAGTGATGGGTGCACTGATGGAAAACCTGAAGGATCGAATTAGGGACTGATAGTCATAGAGAAAAATCTATCTATGTGATCTCCAGGAATGAAAAATAATTTGATGGACATAATAGCAATAGCAATAGTGCTTAGACTTATATATTGTTCCATAGTGCTTTACAGTTTTACATAATCAATCAAGGGTTCCTTCCTCAAAAGGAGAAGCACAATACAAGCACTGGTTGGAATGTGAAATTGTAGTTTCCAGATATAGTTCCAGCTGACAATTTTTATGCTTTGATACTACAATGTTGTTTATTTGATTTTGTTGTGTTCAGCACCTCATGCAGAAAAATTGCAGCCAAGCGCCACAGATGAAGTACCATTCTGTTGCCAGAACGCTATTTTTCTATATAGTGGGAAAGAAAATCCCATCTTGTCCATTGCCTTATCTCTCTTCTGCACTCACAAAAACTTGTCCATTTGACTTCCCTTCCAACTAAATTGTGATAGATTATAATGGATGTTAATGGGGCCTCCTAGCATCCAGTAATTGCCATCAGGATTCATAAAGGACAGAACGGGGAGGCAAGTGGATAAATACATGCCATGATATTATGTCTTTAATACCATGAATTATATACTTGTGTCAAGCATTGGGAAACAATATTTAAATATTTTAAATCGTATCACCACATACATCTTTCCTTTTTTCTTTTGAAGCTTGCTGCAGCAGACTCTGCTATATTTTAGTAAGCAAAAAATCTGTATTTTTATTTTAGGGCACATTCGAGTCAGCAGACTGTAACAGTATTTTAGCAGCAATTAGTGGAAATATATTGGAAAGGGATATAAATTCAGATTTGCATTTCTATCATTCCATTCACAGGATTTACACTCAAGTTTACATTTATTAAAGTAATCTAATGCTAATCAAATAAATTCTGGCCTATAAAGCTATCTGAACATTTCTTACTCAGTGTTCACTTGCAATTGCTTTTTAGTTTAGGACTAATCCATATTCCAACCTAGAGCTACTATCCAGTTAGTTAACAAGTCAGGAAGGAGCTCACTCTGAAAGAGCTGATTTGGAGCCTATTGAAGTATTGTACTACTGACTTCAGATCCTATTGAATGTGCAATCAGTTTCTCAGTAAAATGCTGGGTGGGGCAATTGCAATCCATGTTACTTGTTCAGGAATAAAGCACAATGAATTCAGTGAGACTTATTCTCAGGTAAATATAGACCTGGTGACTGACCTATAAAAGATTCTGTCTCTAGGGATGGAAGAGAGGTAGAGCTGTTTATAAAGGGATGTGTTGCTTTTTCAAGATGCAAAAAGTGGCTGCTTTCTGGAGAAACAGCTGCAGGGACAGCTGCTGAGCAACCTCCCCAAGGGTAGGCAAGACTGTTTGCATGCAGACAACCACAACACTCAGCGAAGCAACCCACAATGCACCCTGACACTAACACGCCCAAACAATCCCTGATGAGTAGCTATCGCCTTCTATGTTTGTATTGAATAAATGGCCATAATTTTGTTGGGCTATGGAGAATGCTATGAAGTCTCAACAGTCCTGACAGCTGCTTTTTAGTGAAAGAGAAAGATTTTAGACTCTCGTAAGACCCTACTGACAAAAATGACACACAAAAATGATCCTCTGCTTTGATTACTTAACATTGATTTGTAATTCAAGAAGTTCACTGGTGCTGGGAAAAGAATTAAATCTAACATGATTCCAAATTGCTGGAGTTAAATTTCTGTGAACCAGATCTAAATGGCTCATTCACACAGGCAAACCCCACACACACTCCAAAGTTGCACAAAACCAAGATGTGAACACAGCTGTATGACCTTCTCCCAACCCCATTTCAGTCTTTAGTTAGGAGGCCTTTCATGTTGCTAACCAAAATGCACGAGTTGGACAGTGTAATAAGATTTATTTACTTATTGCTACCCATCTGCCCTACTGCCCGATTCTAAACAGCTACCAAACACAAATCAATGTTTGGTGAATTTAATACCAATATTTCAGGTCAGACTAGACATGATGCTAAAACAGGTGGTGCTTTCTTAAGAAGAACACCACAATCCAGGGTCCATCGCCTAGAATACCTAGTGACAGCTTGTGCCCATAACTTCCTTGTTTCTCCCCCAATCTATCCCCTCTTTTTACCTTCTGTCCTTGATGGTGTGTATATGAGAGAGGAAGAATCCGTTCCTTTGGGGTCTTACGGAAGGGAGAGAGTTAGCAACCTGGAGCACCTCTAGATACAAGCAGGTTTAAATCTGCTCTTTGCCTACTCCTGCTAGACCATTACATGCACAAAATTTGAAATGCCAACAGTGGAGGAATGGTTTGTGAAGATGATAGAAGTAGCATTACATTTTGATTTAAGAGTTTGATGTTTACAAATTTCAGGTACGCTATGGAAAGAAGGAAATCACGATGTAATCTTAGAGGGGGGCAAAATATAAATACAGTTATAACCACTGTTAAGAAGACTGGAAGCCACTTCTTTCAAATCTTTTTTTTCTTTCTTTGCTTTCCTTATCTGTTCCTTATTTTATTTATTCTTTTTGTTTTTTATCTAAAATTTGTATTGTTTTTATCTTGTTAAAAATACTTTAATGAAAATTATTTTAAAAAATAAAGCTGCTGTTTTCCTAATATTAAGACTGGATTAAAAATGCCTGACTGGCCATATCTTCAACACCATGCTCACCATGTGACCATACATTTTCTATTTTTATTGTGATCGAGGGTTATACAAGCTGATTACCTGCATAGTGATATTGCCTAAAATCCAACTTCATATTTAATATTAACAATGTGCCTACCTCACAATATATATTTCTGTCCTAGAATAGAAAGAAGAAAGGAAACAGGCGTAACTGCTATTTAAAAAGAGCATTCATATTATTTTGTGTGCTAAACCTAGCACCATGAACCTAGCCATATGGGTTGAGTTTGCACAATACACAAGGCCAAAATGTATTTAGCTATGTTTTGATATATTATGTGAGTAGGCTCTGTGTTAGAGAGTTAGCTACAGCACATGATAGAGCCCATAAACAGATGAACCCCAATACAACTGCAGTACTAACCCAATTTATAAACTCCCTGTATTAGACTGGGCCTCAGCCTCCCACATTTCTGGCTATAAAAGATGCCTAATTCCCTTTGCCTTTTATCTCATGGTCCTGTGGTCAGTGATCTTGTGATTCTCCAGCATTACATAGTGAACTCCTCAGAAATATCTGATAACCTATGCACAACGGCAGAAGGTACCAAGGCAGAAAACCTATTGCTTCTCTTTTCTATTCACATATTTGCAAGCCATAGCAGGAGAGTATTGCATCCAATTGATTGCTCCTCCTATGTCCCAAATCCAGCAAGGTGTGTTTTATGATGAACAGTTAGTTTCCTCAATTAGCAAACCTGCCCAGTGAACTGTCTCTGGAACACAGTCTAGCCCAGTGCTTCTAGCAGATTACCCAGATCTGTCTACAAAAAGTTTATAAAAAGCGGTTTGTAAAAAAAACAAACAAAAAAACTGGGCGAGAAGATTTGAACCACATGTTTTGTCACATGCGGCAATCACAACAGACCAATGAAAAAAAAAATCCCTTGCAAACACTCCACTTGGAATCAGTGTAAAAGGCAGTAGAGACAGACTCCCTCACTCCAACCCCCACAGAGGTTGATAAGGATTGGGGCACTGGAAGACCTGCACTGCTCTCTACATGCTGTAGGAAGCTATCATTTACAACACTAAGCAACCCCGATGACTATTTATCAAGGCAAGCATGCCTATTTTGTTACTCTTCCCTTGGCCTTTTACGATAAACTGGTGTTAAATATCTCCCTATTGCAAACGAAGACCTGAAAAATGAATATTAGTTTAAGACCGCTGAACAACTTTAGAGCTGAAATGAAACCTAGAAAAGGGTTTTCAGGTAAGGTGCACAAGTCACACTTGTAACTATTAAGCTAAACTAACTGCAGTTAGTAACTGGATCTTAGAGACTATTTCCCTGCTCAGAATAAAAACAGAAAGGAAAGTCATAGTTATTAGTTAGATTGAGGAAAGAGGGGACTGTCTCTAGTCATTTCTAGCTTTCTGCCAGCATGGAGGAAAGGATCAGTCATTCCCCCCACCCCATCAGCATTGCTACTTCAGGCTTTTTTTTTTAATTTTATTTTAAACTTCCCCGGTGTTGGTAGGGAGTGGGCGGGAATGGCAAGACACATTTGTGCTGATTTTAAGTCATTTGCAGCATCAAACCACTTTGCTAATTTCTAACCAGAAAAAGGAGGCAGCAATGAGGAGAAAGAACAGAGAGAACAGGAATGGCCAGATCCATCAATTCCTATCCCACACAGCCATCCCTATATCCATTCCTTGTGAGGGAAGATGCTTAATTGTTCGGGCTTAACTGCTTCTTAGCTATCAATCCAAGCTCGTGGACCATGAGAGTCGATTCTGTTCTGGAATCAATGTCACAGATGCAGTGATGCTGGCATTCAAACTCTATGATTCTCCAGCTAGAAACTATTATTTATGGTGCACAGAGTCTGATGGCATGGCATTAAATCAGACACCCTAGTGCAGCATTCCCCAAACCAGTGCCCTCTGGATGGGTCTGACTGCAATCCTCATAATCCTCAACCAACCCCATCCACAGCAACGTGGTTATGTCATTCATCTCAAAACTGGGCCACTGATCGTCAGCAACAGCATTGCCAAGTTTCAGCTACACAATCAGAGAGACCTTAACTGAAGTTTAAGGAGATATACGTGGCTTCCAGGTTGTTCATTTCATCGCAGAGAGAGCACGGACAAGGAATCCCAGCATGCTCTGAGGATCCTGAGGTCAGAATCCAGTAGTTGGAAGAAACAGAATTATCAGCTTGAAAAATAATGCTTTGTACAAAATCCAGCTTTTTGTTAGGCAGTAAGAAGATCATAGGTGCGAATGTTGCCTCTGATAACAACTCATTTGAAGGCTTCAGGCACGTCACTGTTCTCTTACAAATGTTCATTAAGAATGTAATACTGCTGGCCTATCTTGCGTGGCTATAACTATTCCAGTAATAATGTAGATAGTGCCAAATGTGTGATTATTATAATTGATTCTCACACACTAGCAACTACACTCATTTTTTCAAAGCTGTTTTCCCCAGAATAGATATATTACAATTCTCCTCACTTTGAGGCTGCATCGCTATGGATGATGAGAGTGCAGTTCAACACATCTGAAGGACAGTGAGTTTGGAAAGATTTCTCTCTTTTCTCAAACTCACTAAAAAAAATATGCTTTTACTTACGACCACATTTTCCTGAGCTCAATCCTCAGCACGTGCCATGAATTACACAGCCCATGCAGTAGCACTTCACACTCACATCCTATGCATGCCTAGTCCCTTGTTCCTTAGTCTGACACCAACTCTCTCTGCTGGAGCTAATTGAAGTCACATCCCACCAGGCCCAGTTCAATGTCTAGATTGTGAGTTATCCCATTAGAGGAAGCTCTGGAGAAAGACTAGCCACTAAAGATTGGCAAGACAAAAAGAGACATGGATACAAGTGCATATGAGTACTGCAAACCAGGCAGAAGCAGCAGACCTTACTCAACATGTCCCAAACAAAAAAGAGAGAAGAACACACAGTACGTAGCAAAAGAAGAGGATTTTACTCCATTAAAAGGTTCTTCCCTATGACTCCCCCAGTATTGGCTAGGCAATTAAAAAAAGAAAAAGAATTCATCTGAGGATTCAATAAACAGAAGGTCACCAGGGTTGCTATGTACTTCCATTTAAGAATAACTCTTTGCCCTCTATGGGTTTCTATGGGGAGGGAGGGAAGAGCCGTGAAAGTTGTGGAGGAAATATTTAGAAGCACCAATATGAAAAGAAAGGAATTCAGACTTTTAGAAAGTATGAATGTGAAATTGAAATTGAAATTCGGGGTTTAGAGGGGTGAACAATGCCAGGCTGGCAAGAGAGAGCACTCCCCGGAGTGGTCTGCTGCAGCAAGAAAACCTTTTGTGCGTTGTCTTCCCTTCTCTGCAGAAAAATGAGAAAGCCAAGCCCCCAGGAAGATGTTAAAGAAACAGAATCCAGGTTGGCAAGTTAGGAAAGCAAAAAAAGAAAAGACATGTGCTGAATCAGGGAAAGTGATGCTTGAAAGTAAGGTTGAAGTTTCAAGGGCCAAAGAAGGAGAATGGGCCACAGAAGCTCCTGGGCAACAGGCCAAGGAGCAGCCTGCAGTGGGGGGAGGGGTCCCACACAGGGTCCAAATGCAGGGATATAATAAGGAAAATCAGCGGAGGAAACAAAACAGACCCCACTGTGAGGGTGGCATAGCAGCGCATCATCCACCTAATTATGGACATTGGAGACAGTTGGTGTGTGTCTGTGTATGTATGGCGGGGGCAAGGTTTAATTGTAATGAGATTCAAAAGCCTGGAAAGGAGGGAACAAAGTAGGACAGAAAGGTGACAAGACAGTAGACCTATAATATTTTGATTTCCCTCCCCCCACCCAGCACTGCACCGCACCATCCTCCAAAGGGTTCCCGTGGTCCCTTGTGATGTTGCACGCAAGTGATTCTCTGACTGTACACGACTCAGCCAGCATCCACCAATGGTTGCCTCAAAGAGCTCCTGGAATCTGCCTGCCCTGGGCCGGAAAGCTACCGGGGAGGAGGGGAGGAGGCAGGGCACTAGGTCAGGGGCTGCAAAGGCTCGGACCAGCTTCTTACTTTCTCTGCAGCGTGGTGGCTGGGCTGGTACTGGCGCTGGTGCTGTGGCCTCCGCCTGCCCCAGGACTGGAGCTCCGCGACGCCCCGCGGTTCAGCTGCCCCCTCTCCCTTTCCCGGGGTGGCCGAGGGTACTCGTGCTCCTTCTCCCGAGCTGGATGGCACTGCGGCGCCCGGTCTCGATGCAACTGGCAGGGCTCCCTGTAGTGGCTCTCCCGATTCTGGTACTGCCCATCCCGGTTTCCATAGTGCTGTAGATCTCGTTCCTTGTCCCGATGCTGATACTGGTTCTGCCCTTCCCGCTCGGCTCTGCTTTGGTATTGACTCTCCCGGTCCGGTCGGTTCGAGTACTGAGCTTCGCGGTCCGTCCGGTTCTCACGGTTGGGATACTGGCCTTCCCGGTTCTGGTACTGCCCGTCTCGATCCGTGCGGTTCTGATAATGGCTATCCCTGTCCTTGTGGTGATACTGCCCGTCCCGGTCCCGGTCCCGGTCTCGGTCGCGATCTCGGTGTCGCTCCCGTTCTCGCTCTCTGTCTCCTTCCCGCAGGTCCCGGTTCTCTTGGCTCAGTTGCTCCAGCTGCCCTTCGAGCTCCTCGATCCGCCGCCGCTGGGTGTCCAACAGCTTCTGCTGGCTCTCGATGATGTTATTGAGCTCCAGCAGATATTCCACGGCGCGGTTGGGGTTTTCAGAACCGGGCACCCCGGGGCCACCTCCCGCTCCCCCGTCCATGGAGAGCGAGAGGAGAAGGGGCGCACGGGCGCTTTGCGCTGCGCCCGGCGCCCGGCGCCTTCGGCTCCCGATTGCTGCAAAGGGCACCACCCCACGCCAGCTACAGACCCGCCCCGCGGCCCGCAGAGGGCTGCAGGGCTACAGCCACCATCCTGCCTGCGGGAGTCCGAGGGGGAGAGCAGGAAGAGGGGGAGGGGGAAGAGTCGCCGTCGCCGCTTTTACTGCTGCTGCTGCTGCCGCCGCCACCGCCTGCCTTCTCCAGCCCCGAGCGAACCGCCTGTTCCTTCGGCTCCTGCCGTCGTTGCAGAGGCACTGCGCACTACGAGCGCACCGCCCGGCAAGCCCCGGGCGAGCCTCAGCCCAGCGGGAGGGGGCAGAGACGGCGAGGAACCTGAGGCCTGCTGGGCTTTTGCCGACGGACTCCCGGCGTGGCGAGCTCTTCTGGGATGATGAGGAGGAGGAGGAGGTGGGGGGAGGAGGAAGAAGAAGAGGCGACGCGGCGGTGGCGGCGGCTGACTTGAAGAGACGCGCGGCACGCGGCTTGTCAAACTAAGTGCTGCCAAAGTGGGTAGGAAGGTCAGATCCTGCCTCCACCTCCGTCTCCTGAGTTTTGGAAGAAGGTTCAAGCGACCCCAGACTATAGGATTGGGAAGAAGGGAGCCTCCTGTGCGCGCTGCGCTGCGTTGTGAAGCCTCGTGGCGTGTTCTCTGAATAGCGTTGTGAGTTCTCCAGTTCCTTCCGCAAGGTACGTGACAAAGAATCCGAGCCTCCTGGCCGCCTCCCGCCCCGCACTTTCAACAGGACCCCGCAGCCAATCAAGCATCTTCTTGCTGGACTGTACCTGTGGGACACTCTTGTTTGCGAAGACCTTAATTGCGTTGACACTTTATAGTATGTTAGATGTCACAGGATGGTAGACCAGCCTTCTGCAAAGTGCACCTCCAGATGCAACTCCCATGATTTCCACTCAGCACTGTCTTTGGAGAGTGTAGTCCAAGACATCATATTGTGGAAGACCCCTTTTAATAGAAGAGAATATTTGAAGCTCAGGGTTGAGCTGTGGAGTCCTTGGTACTCTCAGAGCTTGGCTGTTGGCTTGCGGACGTTTCATTACCAGACTAGGTAACATTACGTAGTTTGGTAATGATGAAATGTCTGCAAGCCAACAATAAAGGTCAGGGAGCACCAAGGACTTCACAGACCTCTTTTAAATGTACAACTGCAAATGGCCACCCAACTTTAGTACAGTTCATCAGGACTTAATATAATTTAAATCCTGTTGCTTTCCGTGGAATTAATCTTGTAATTAACTACAGCTGTGTTGGATTGAGGAATATATAAAACATTTCAGAACTGAATGGTCACCATTTCAATATGCCTCATTTGAGATTCGCAAAAGCTGCTTCAGAATTAAAATCCCACTCACAACTGGCTGCTTCAGTCATTTTGGAAGTATTTCGAATTTGGAAAACAGTTTTGTACATGGGGATATACAAAGTCACCTTATTTGTATGGTTTTGTTGACGCTGTTGGCATAGTGAGGCATTTGTCTCAACAGACGTCCGTGTCATGAAGATATAGCAAATTGTTCGCTATTTAATTAATCACAGATACATATTTAACACCAAAGAGGGGAAGAAAAATATGTGGATTTTTTTTAAAAATTTCAGATGCCAAAACTGAGTTGGGCAGATGCACCACCATTAAAAGAAACAAAATCCCTGGTTGTGATACAGTTCAATAAAAAGAAATCCAAGGAAGCCACATTAAACAATTTACATATTATTCATCAACAACCTGACATTATCTAAGAGGGAAGCAACATTAACTACAGCTTTCTGCCACATATCCATATCCATCTACGTGTTCTATGGTACCCATATTGATTAAAAAAAACCCTGTATTTCTATTTTTATATGCATACATATCCATTTGAATCATAGATATGCATCTTTAAAAATGTAGGATATGATATAGTATAAAACAGATATACCCACCCTATTTTACTGTGAAGTACTGTGTTCACAGTACTGTGAAGTACTGTGTTGATACAAATATCAGGGCAAATATGCATGCAGAAGAATCACATATAACAAATAGAGATAGGCAGGCAGGCAGGCAGACAGACAGATAGATAGATTTAAAATATACATATCTATTTTGAACAACAAACTTCTTGGAGCATCTTGAAGTCCATTGCTTTCATCATTGCTTTTGAGGATCAAATATAGTAGTTACATTTGTTGGCTTTTAAGGAGTATGTGTAGCTTTTTAAAAAATATGTGCAATACTTTTTTACCATGAAAGATTAGCACAGATACTCCTCTGGAACTGGTAAGTGTTTTTGTTGTCAGAAGTACACACATGCTGACTGTACAAACTTAACTGATTCTGATTTTCATGCATAGGTATTTACAAAAAAAAATATCTGCCATTTTTCTCAAATATAATCATGTCCAATTTTGATACATTATGATCTCTAAAGGGGCACCATGGCTCAGTGGTTAAAGAAACTGAGCTTGTCAGCTAGTAGCCCAGGTTCGAGATCCAAGCAACATGAGCTCCCATTGCTTGCCCCAGCTCCTGCCCATCTAGCAGTTCGAAAACATGCAAATGCGAGTAGATAAATAAGTACCATTTGGGTGGCAGGGTAGCAGCATTTTGTGCTCTTCGGCATATATTCATGCTGGCCAAATGACCATTTAATTTATTTTTGGCCAACCCTGGCTCCCTTGGCTAATAAACACTCTCTCCTAGAGTCGGACAGGACTGGATAAGGAAGCCCTTTTTCTTTTATGATCGTCACATAAGTGTAGGACAAGATCAGCTCCTTCAAACAAGACCATTTGTCCTAGCTGACATTGACACTGAAAGGTTCAAAATGACATTTTTGCCTATTCCCTAGAGATATCACACAAAAATGTCTTGCAGATGACACCATGTCTGATTACTTAAAAATTACTGCAGCACTCGCTGGAAGGAATTAAAGAGCAAGAAATCAGAGTCCAGCCCTAGCAAAACTATGGGTAAGAATACTGAACTCCTAATAATAGTTAGAATTTCGATAGGAAATTTCAGATTTCCAAAATTATTCACAAAGTTTCCTACAACACTTTTGTAGAGCAGCCTGATATTATTATTCTGGTGTTTATTGCATATGGTGAATTGAGTCTGAAAGAAATACTGTTTATCTATAAATACCTTGGTTTAGTGTTGGCTGAAATGACATTGGAAATGCCTGCTTTTGGGCAGGTCAACAAATTATATTATGCAAAGAAGGAAGCTGTCAAGTCAAGAGTGAAAGAATCAGGTTAGATTTGTTTGTTTGACTGATTGATTTATATGGCTGTCCAACTCACAAATTGAGATTGGGTAATTAACATAAGGTTGAAACAGAACAACCGACAAAAATAAAAGCAACAGAGAACATTGTACAACTGAGGCCAAAGCACAATAATATTTCTAAATGATAGTACTGTATATTGTAGAGGATGTAGGTAGATTTGGGTTTGATTGTGTGTTTGTTTGTTTATTGAATCTACATTGCTGCCCATCTGCATGTAACTGGGTGGCATACACAATTAAAACACAGCTAACAATCACAGTATTCAACCCTTAAAACTACAGTTAATCAAAGTAAAATAAGAAAAAGACAGGGAGAGTGCAGTCTGAACTTACATACAGTGCAGCAATTTAATGGGTTCTACATGTTAACAAGTTGAATTTGTTGGTTCTTGGTATTCTGTAAGCTTGATTGTTTTCCTGCAGATGTTTCATTACCAGGCCAGGTGACAACATCCGTGCAATGATGCAACTGCCAGAAAACATCTAAGTTCTGGGAACACCAAGATCTTACAAAATGCTACAGGCCCAACACCTGGCCCTATACTTAGGGGGCAAAGATAAGTTTTCAAGGCTTTGTATAAGGGCAACAGGATTAGGTTCATCCAAATTACGGGGTGCATGCTGTTCCGTATAACAGGAAGTCGTGCTTTCTGGGTATGTATCTATGTGTGATCTATCTATCTATCTATCTATCTATCTATCTATCTATCTATCTATCTATCTATCTATCTATCTATCTATC
>JANHFL010003549.1:78138-95643 GCA_032468155.1 Oxyrhabdium leporinum | reverse complement strand
GGGGAGAGGTGTTTCAGCAATCAGCCAATTTAACACCAAAGCACATTTACTAAAGCCACAGAGCTGTCTGTGGCCCTCAGAGTTTGAGTGCAATCCTAAAAAAAACACCCTCCAAATTGTAATTATGTAATGTTAGTTGATCTAAATCGAGGGTCTGCAAACAGATTTAATCCCTTAAGAGTTCCTCCTGAGGAATCCTGGGAGTTGAAGTCTACAAGTCTTAAAGTTGCCAAGTTTGCAGACCCTAGATATAAATGAAACGAAAGTAATTTTGCTCTTGAATCTACCCATTTCTTTTGGAATCTTAGCTTTTGAAAGCACAGTGGGACCTTGGGAGTAGAAAAAGTTGTGCAGCCCTAATTGAGTTAGTCTTTGAAGGAAGCCCACGCTACAGGCCGCCACAGCATAGGCACACTGCTTTTCAACACTACTAGCAAAAAGAAGCATTCCTTGAATAGGCTGGGAATGCAATGAACTCTTTAAAAAATGGAGTGGTGATGCTCTAACAATCTGAGAGCTGCCAGACGTTTCACCTTTCCAGCCAATTCACAATCTACTTTGTTTTTCAACCCAGACCTGGCAGGCTTCCTCCCCATGGGCCTGCCTCTTCTCACATTGCGGATTGCAGGAAAGCCCAGATTTGCTTGTGAGGTGACATACCCCAAGGCCTTTCCCCCAGGCATCTGAACAAGAGTGTTTTTTTCTTCTCCTGTTTGACCCTCAGAGCTGCCCTGAAGGTGGGTTAGATTGAGAGATAATGGCAGGCCCCAGAGGACCAAGATAGCGTTGTGGTAGTGAGAATTTTACATTTTTTCCCTTCTCTTTTCTAAGCTGTCTGTCTGGGCAAAACCAATTTTGCCAGAAGCCTTAGCTCAATGGCAGAGTTGGGCAGCGTCTCTAAATAAAAAAATGGGAGGTAGAGTTTGAGCCCATCAAACTCGCCTTTGCTGTACACTCCTAGCCCCATGCCTTTGTCCCAAAAAGGGCACTGTATTTAGCCTGCAAAAATCTAAATAACCATTGGTGCACCAAGAAAAGCTATAGAAAACTGGAAGATTAGAGGAAGCAAGTGAGAGAAAGCTATAGTTGCTCCTGAGCCAGGTGATAATCCAACAATACCATTATCAACTTCCCCATGACTGAGATTGGCTGTAATAATAGAAACTTTGAATTATGCATAATCCTGTACCTCTCCTTCCTCCTTATTATTCAGTGAATTAGGGAAATGTCTGCTTGTGTTGTTTTCAAATGTTATCTGATTGTTCTGGACATTAAATGTTCCAGCCCCTTTTGCCTAGGTAATGATTCCTGCATATTTCAAAGTCAAGTTTATCTTCCTTACTACTCTCTTCAGGGAAAACTCCTTTATTGTTCTGTCTTGCAGGGAAGGAGGGTCCTCTTCTTTTTCTCCCACCCACCTTCAACTATCACTACAAGGTGGAGGGTGTCAGTATCTGAACTCTCTTGCCACTGGAGTCCATTTGAAAGGTTTATCTTGTACCCCCAGGGAGGGGTTCAGTACTCATGCCTCTGTCTTAATTGATCACTTGCAAAGAACTTTTGAAATGATTCTGAGAGCTGCATGTTAGGGCAGTTTTTATAAACCCTGAGGAATATTGGTCCTGGACATACTGGTCTGGGTCTATTCCAGACTTCCCCAACTTAGTTTTTCCCCCCAGATGGTTGGACTATGACTCCCAAGATTCTTAATCCACATAGCACTCTTGATTTTGATTATTGATGATGTTCTGATATTTTTTTCCAAGCTGATAGATTATTATTTCTATTGTCTTGGTTTCTCATAGTCTCAATTCAGCTTTCTCTTGTCTCCCCTATGTTCCTTTTTGGTCTGCATTCTACCTTTCCTACATACTCTGCAGTGGTGCTCTCTTCTCAAGCTTGAGTGCTCCAATCAAATACCAGTTTGATTCTTTTCTGCCTTTTCTTTCATTTTAGCTTTTGGGGGGTAGAAAAAGAAGTAGTGAGAAAATACAGGAATCCTGTAAGTGGCAAGATAATGCTGTATCTGACTGTGGAGGGATTGCACAATAAAAGCCTCATCTGGAATTAACCTCGCCTAAGTTTTTTTAAACCTTCCATTGTTTGACTTCTTATCTCAATTTGCTTTCTTTATTTGTTTTTAAAATCCTTTCTGCCCTACATAACTGAATTACTCATTCCTCTTTTTTCTTCTTTCCCTTTGTGCCTCTTTTCTTTGGAACTTACCCCCAACATGCATTTTTCACAAATACTTAGTACCTGTGGAGGAGAAATGTGTCTTTTTCTGAGTGCTTAATCTCTGCTTCCTTTCTTTACCATATTTTAGGACATCCCTCCTCCCAGAAATTTTGTTTGTAATTTTGTTTTGTTTTTTATTGCAACCCTAGGACAGACTATCTGTTTAAAACTGATTTGTTTTAAAGTGCCTAATTGTGAATAATTTTTTAAGTAGAAAAATATTACTTTAGGCTGGTTTTACCACTCTAATTTGTGATTTTGCAAAATAATGAATTTATATTCAGATATATATATGAAAACCTGACTGCTTTCTCTATGCGCTAAGTGTGGGAAAGTTGACTAAGCATGTATTTTAATGCATAAGTATGCATAATTCTGGTTATAGGCTGAAGCTGAACCAGAAATACCTAGATCCAATCTTGATGTTGCTAAATCCCAAGATATTTCGCCCTTCCTCCTACCCGTCCAGAGCACCGTATATATGAGATTTATTTTTATCCTATTTTACCCTTAAAGTTTGAAGTATATTTATGCTGAGAAAGGATGGCTAAGCTGCTTTAGGATTACTTTTAATGCAAAGCAAGCTTCACTGTGTTACAAATAAATGTGTTTGGGCTGGTTCTGGGTAAGCATGTTTAATTCAACTAATTGTGGTTTTGTAAATCATGGTTTGGGGCTTTACATATTAAAGGCACCCAGGTTGATTCAGTAAACCACGTCTTAGCATAAAGTGATCTTCATGACTTAGATAGGAAGTGAACTGGTGGCTCTGTTAGGCTGAAACTACCACAGTTAGTCCAGAATCGAGTATAGTAGAGCTTTCACTAGGGCTCACTTCAAAGTAAATTAGTTAACATCGTATTAACTTTGATTGTTAGCTTCCAAGCCTATCAAACGTAATAATATTTTCTCTTTACTTGCAAAGGCTTGTTAAAATGTATGAGAGAAAACTATTGGACACTTAAATATTACACTGAAGCCTTGTTTTAATGAACTAATTCGTAAGGGGTATGCCTGTTATTCCCAATGTCCCCTATGTTACTTTTGAGAATGGGGTTTATTAGATTTTTATCCTGCCTTTATTACTTTATAGGTAATTCAAGGTGTTGAACATACATAATGCTCCTTCCTCCTTCAGTTTTCTGCCTAAAGTGGGATTAGAACTCA
Organism: Oxyrhabdium leporinum; assembly: GCA_032468155.1. NCBI lineage: Eukaryota > Metazoa > Chordata > Lepidosauria > Squamata > Cyclocoridae > Oxyrhabdium > Oxyrhabdium leporinum. Next base: position 92,238 of record JANHFL010003549.1, on the reverse strand, counting down.
TCTCCTAGCCAGCACTTTAACCACTACATCATATTCTCTCTCTCTCTCTCTCTCTCCCCCCCCCTTTCCCTGCAATTACTTAAGAGATCATTCCATCTAAACCCAGTAACATTACAGGATGAGTGCTTGAGGCATAAACGTGTCTGGCTCCATAAACACACCGGTCTATGCACACAGCTCTTATCTGGTCAGGCTTTCCCACACAAAGGCCTACCTTGCATTGATGTGTTCCTCATTGCTGCTGCCGCCGCCTTCCTGCCTACTCAGAAAGCACTTTGTAAATTTATGGCTGAGATTGCTGTCGATAGAAAACTGAGTGGGAAAGATTGCCACTGGCTACCCTTGCAGTTTTTTGCTTGGGAAAAAAAATCCCCCAGAGTAATATCTCCCAGCACTGCATTTCAGAATAAGTGAAACCTTGATTTAGCAGACTTTCTCCCCCTCCCCCCATTTAAAAAAGGTTAGTTATAGTGGACCAATGTCCATCCAGACTCCCTCTTCAAATAATGGATCAATCTATTGCATCTGGAAAAGTTTAGAGAAGGCAAGTTAAATGATCCTAATTTTACAACCTTCATGGAAAATGAATACCATTTCTGTGATAATCAGCAACTGATGCCTATTATATCATTTGCATCAATTATGTAAATTCAGGATATAACAGAACTTATATTATTTGCAGAATGACATCATGATGCAGATGAGATAAATCACCAGAATAACATGTTTTCACATTTAATGGACATTTGGGAATAACAGACATATCTCTTCCCAATTGGCTTATTGAAACAAGCCTTCACTGTAATATTTAAGTGCCCAATAGTTTTCTCTCATACATTTTAACACGCCTTTGCAAGTAAAGAAAAAATATTGTCATGTTCAATAGGCTTGGAAGCTAACAGTCAAGGATAAATTTTCCTGGTACACACCTTAAAGGCATGTTGGACGCCAAAATCTCATAAGTGTTGGCCAGAGATGGAGGTCTACTCCATCTTAAGAAGACCTCTTTGGACAAAACTAGGCATGGAAGTAGGAAGTATATGAAATGAGCTAGAATAAACTACACCTTAGCATCCTTTACGGGCTGGATAAAGTATAGAAACTATGAACCCCCAACCAGAAAAAGAAACATACCATGACAAATTATTCTGTAGAACAGCGATCCCAAGACAAAAGCATGGAATGGAATTCTTACATCACACCATGCTTTGCTGAACAAGCTACAAAGACTGTTTTCATATCTCAGTCTAAACCATAACCTATAATTTACAAATCACAATGGCTGGATTCATACAATCAACGAAACACAGACCAAACAAACATATGATGTGAAACTAACCTGTATGGGTAAAAAACTGAAATGCGATAGCTCAGTAATGTAGCATTTATCTTACTTCCAAACTCAGAATCTGCAGCATTTAGTTAAAAAGATCACAGTTAGAAGGGTTCACTACCGTCAGTCAAAGATGTCAGAATCTGGTTGATCAGGCCAATGGTTTTACAGCTTCAGATGGCTGTGCATTCCAGGCCTAAAGTAAATGATACAAATATTTCAAAGAACGCCCATAAACCAATACTTTTAGCAACCCACGTAGACAGATTGTCTCCAGGAACCTCTGCTCCAGCTTAGTATTTTAAGTTTCTCCATGGTGCATTCATTGTTGTCATAACTGTACCCATGCAGCAGCAGCTGGTCATCCTCCTTTTTTTCCCTTTAACTTTTCCCAATATTTTTATGGATTTCCCAAGAGCACTGTGTCTTTGCATCACATGCCCAAAATACGATTCTCTGTCCCTGATCATTTGTGTTTTGAGTGAAAATTCTGATTGAACTGATCTAGGAACCAACAAATTATTGAAATTGAAAATTATACAACATCAGCATTTATCGAGTCCTTTTTTCCCTAACCCTACCCTTTCTGATGTTTAAGAGTCTATTTCCAAGTTGCTTGTCACTAAAATTTGACCAGTGGTTTGCTAGTGAGATTTGATGGATAGGATGATCTTGGAGATATACCAAAGTCCTGAAGTATATGAATGGACAGGGCCCTAGACTTGAACTGCTCACTTGTTTTCTGTTTTAATTTCTATGAGGTTGTCTTAGCTTTCATTTTTATATGCTTCCTTTAAGGGCTGAGCTCTTTTGGGGAAATGTCTCGCAAGTACAAAACTTTATTCCACTAAAGTATACAGTAAAGTGAAAATGCTTCAAATTGCACTGTTTGTGTTAACATAAGGTGTTATGAGATACAGTAGTGTCAGCAAGGCAAGGGGTAAAAAAAAAGTACTGAGGGGGGGCACAGCTGTTCAATCAAAACCCCTTCTCTTTTGCATGTGGGTTAACATCACATATGCACAGATACAGAGGGAATGGGGCTTTGACTGTGCTGCCAAACAACTGTCTTTTTTTAAAAACTCTTATCCTGCAAAGCTAGTTTATAACCCCAAAACTGGATCTTAACCATATCCTTCCCTTTACAACTAACAACACAAACAAGAAACAGGAAAAGGTTGCATGTCTTGGTGCAGAGAAATGGAGCTTCTGTTCTGTTCAGTATATCAGTTCATGCTGTTTTTCAGATATCATCAGAATGGCTGGTTCTACTGCAAGTTTGAGGTGCAGTGGCTGCTTCAGGCATCACTTGTTGAGGTTTTATTCAGGGACAGCAAACTGTTCATTATTTATTTTTGCTACCATGGGGAGAGTGTCTTCATTTAGAGCTTTAGCCTTAATTTCTCAGCTTTTTCTTAATGTCTTTTTCAGCTGGAAGGAGAAGTCTTAAAAACCAAGCTAGTTCAGATAAAAGAAGCGCCTGAACCTCTATACATTTCATAATTATTTTTTTCCAAGCAGTTTCAGAATGCTTTAGCACACATGGTTTTTATTTGTTTTACAGAGTTTTCCCACCATCCACTCGGTTTAGGGTGGCTTACATCATAAATGTAAATCATCAACCCACCTCACTGTAACCTGCCCAACAACTCCTTATTTTAAAGGCCATTTGTCCATTTTACAGAACTGTCTTTCCTCTTCCAGTTGTGCCAGAACCATCCCACTCCCATCATTTGTCAACAGCACCAAGAGTGACCAGTAGAGAAAAAGAGTTCCAGAGAATCTCAGAACATCACAGCTGTTGCTACACACTTTCAAACTACACCTGGAAAACTCTTTAGTTTTAAATGGATTTAAAATAGCTACTAAAAAGAAGTGCAGACTAAAGTGTAGTTATATGTCCCTTGAAAACAAATCTGTCCTGCTGCTAGCCCACCATAATGCATATTTACAGAACCTCTAGTCCTGATTTAGGCACAAAGTCAGTTGCGTGACCTTGGGCCAGTCCTCTCTTTCTCAGCCTAGGAAACAGGCAAAGGTAAACCACTTCTGGGGTGGGGAAATCCTGTAGGAATTTGTTCAGGCAGTTGCCGGGAGAGGGAGAGGGAGGGAGAGAGAGGGAGAGAGAGAGGGGGGGGAGGCATCCACACCTAGGAGTACTAGAAATTAGTAGTTGGGATTTTGGGGGTCTGAAACCCATGCACGTCTTGGTGGCTTCAGATTAGAGACTGCTGTGCTCAGCATCTTGAGAACAGGCAGTGATGCTTGAATTATGTTATTTAGATTTATCTGAATGGCTCCGTGGCACAGATCTACAGCACGATACCCACCGGTCAGAATTCTCCTGTCAACTCAGATCTGCTACTCGACAGTAGTGGGGCCTACTTACATGTGATGACAGCTTCACAGGTGATCCATCAACTTGTTACTGTTTCCCATCTGTTTGTCAGGCAGGAAATTCTGCGCTAAAACCTGTTATGGGGCCTTTGTTGTTTTCTTCTTCTGCCTGGGAGTATTTTTTGTATAAAAAAGTTATGTAAAAAATACAGCATAGGTTGCTGTTTGTATATTTTCCATTAGCTCAGAGGTAAATTATTTCCCTTTATTAGATTATTGTATTATAGGGCTGATCCCTGCCTTTGGCAACCAACATGTCTCCAGAATTCTTTTGTTGTTTTTTTAATTTATACTCCAGCTTAAGACAGGCAACTATACCAGAAACTTTTCTCTGGATTAGTCCCAACCAAATTAGAAGCTGCTCCTTTTATCCCTTACCCTTAGCCCATTTCTTGGTTAAATTTTTCATCTGCCTTTATAACTTGAAATTCTGCTAAAATAAACCGGCAAACCTTGTCTTTAAAAGAGATATGCCATTTAAATAGTCTGATAGAAAACGTGATGCAAATTAGGTAGATTCTCCTTGTGTCTGCTGTAAAAATACGATTTGAATAACTTTTCTTATCTACACAAATAAAATCAGTGGTAATACATTGTTCACTCTAACTCAGGTGTCCAAGATCCCAGTCTCAGAATGCCCTAATTTCCAAGACTGTACCTCATGCCTGCATGCTGAAGACCCCTTTTGCGGCTGGTGTGTCCTACAGAGCAGGTGGGCCTCTGATGAGAGAGTGTATAATATGAAGGGGTTGTTTTAAAAGAAGAGAGATGGATTCCGACAGGGTTGTACAATGCCCTGTTCCATTGCTAACTGAACCGTGGTCTATTAAATTCAATCGAATTGCCTGGATGCACACAACACACTGAAATCATAAATCAACTCCGCTGGCTGGGTTTACAGAATGCAAAGAATAAATAGCCAGTCTTATTTTAGCCTAGCATGTTGTTGTTGGGGGCAGTATGCTGGCTCTGTAAACCGCTTAGAGAGGGCTGTAAAGCACTGTGAAGCGGTATATAAGTCTAAGTGCTATTGCTATTGCTACAAACCCAGCTTCTTTCTCTTCATCTCTAATATGATTGGCAGGTGTACCCGGAAATTGGAATGTGAACGCCATGAGCTGGCCAATCACTGGCTCTGGAGTTATGGAGATGAGAGCCAGTGCTTGAGAGTGGAACAAATTTTACCAGCCAATCAGAGTCGAGAAACACAGACAGAGGTGCGTGAAATAGCAGGAAACTGAGAAATGGATTTGTTATAATTTAGCAACTGACCTATCCATCATCCTATGAATATCTACACATATGCAATGAAACTCTTTTCATTGCTTGGATTAATCTCAAGCCTGTTTTCCCCCATATGCCCCAAGGTGTTATTGTTAAGAGGGATAATGCATAAATTAGTATCTCGCTCAAATTTATAAAATGCTTTGTCTTCCAAAGATTTAACATTGGAGTGTTAAATCACATTTAAACCAAAGACCTCAATTGCCTTGTATTCCAGGAAAATAATATGTGTTTCCTGTCCTACTCAGATCTCCTTGTTGGTCCCCAATCTGCCTGCACTGGGTGAAGGAGAGCATTACCACTGTGCATTTGGGATCCAAGAAAGCCAGGCCCAGCTGCAAGACTCTTGGATCCACTGCTTATCGCCTGTTCCTGAGCAGGTGCCACCTATCCAAGAAGGCAAAGGTAAGCATGGGGCTTGCGTATGGCTCCTATACTGAGTGCATCACATTCTGATGCTATTTAATAAGGGACGTTTTAGCCAGATGCAGTGGAACTGCAGTGATAGAAAAACCATAGTATGCTAGTGGAAAAGTAATACATTAGCAATTTAGGCTTTAGCTATATGTCATTTTAATTTAAATAATTTCCCTATCAATTAGAATAGAAGCAACTTAGCCGATCAAATCCTGCTTTTGGGGCTACATAGACAGTGAGGGCACTGGAGCAGGTAAGCCTACTTTTCTTATGATAATCATGAGATTATCATAATGATGATCATGAGTCCCCAAACTGGTGTGTAAGTAAAATATAGAGTAGAAAATGAGCATCAAACCCTTCTCAGATCAAGGAGTTGCCTGTATGTTGATAAATAGTTAACTTTGCTCAATATCTGCAATCAGGTTACTGTTAAAATCAGAGCAGCCCCTTGAAAAGTTGCAGCCTTAGTTATTGCTTTCTGGTCATCAGGATAATGAAATACTTTTATTTAAGGAATGAAATTTCCTTTGAGCCCCCTTAGATGCAAAAAAAAATGCTTAAAAATAACAAGCAATGATTTAATTTATATGATAATTTACTCAGAGAGAGTGTTTGCTCTGAGAGCTGTAGTAGGATTAGGGTGTGCAAAGTATTTCCCTGCCTTACTCAGATTGCACAGTGGGAGTAGCCTTTGGTTCCAGGAGCAAAATGGGGGTGTGGTGGCTGAGCGGTTAAAGGTGCTGAGTTTGTCAGCTGGAAAGCAGACATACTGAGTTCAAGACCCGCATGCTACATGGCAGGGTGAATTCCTGTTACTTGCCCCAGCTCCTGCCCATCTAGTAGTTTGGAGGCATGCAAATGCGAGTAGATTAATGGGTACCACTTTGTTGGGAACGTAACAGTGTTCCGTGCGGTTTGGCATATATTCATGTTGGCCAGATGTCCATGGGAAATGTCTTGGGACAAAGCCGGCTCCCTTGGTTAAGAAACAGAGATGAGCATTCCCCGTAGAGTCAAACACAACTGGACAAGGGAAACCTTTACCTATACCAATAGCAAAGCATTCTCTGTTGTCTAAGGAGACCATTGTATGATACTCAAACTACCAGTTTTCTTGCTTTACTTATTCTTGCAACTGTGCATGTACCCTTGTAGTCCCCCTGTGGCCTCTCATAAAGACCTAGCAAACTTACAAATGTTTCCAAGGTTTTAACACTTAACAAGAATAATTCTGCTCCTGGTTCTGGTTCCTAGTCCGAGTAGGTCCTTCAGAAGTAAGATTAAGGCTTAGCTCTTGCTGAGATTGTATCCTTGTCTACACTTGTTCCCTTTGGACACTTGGTTAGAACTTGTTTGGTCACTTGTCCATCATTTCATATTAAAAAAAATCCAGATCAAGCGCTACTAAGTCAGGTACAAACTTGCTACTCTGGTTTCCCTGTCATGTTGGTTTTCTGTCCAGAGGGACTTCCATGTAAGGTGGACCTGCCCAACATGTCAATCCTAACCTGCAGCGTGAAGTGGTGCAGCCCTGTCATTTGAGTAAAAGCATTTCCTCTTGTTTGTTTATTGTATTCATCCTGCTTTGATGGGTGGCTGCACAATATTCACATTCTGTATTCTAGGTTTCAAAAGCCTGCTTGCGTTACCTTTGCTTTCCACCTTCAAGATTACATGTCAAACTATTTTTATTGGTTTGTAAGTTACAAAAAAACAAAAAAGTGCTATTACGAGCTATATTATCATATAGTTTTATTTACATTATATAGTTATGTAGTATACAGTAGGCTATAACAAATGTAATTTTCAGAAAATTATTTTAGCATGGGGAAGATATTTCAAGAAGATAAGAAGGCTTGTTTGTATAAGTGTTGTGTGGGCATGTGTGACAAGTTCTCTCTTGCTGGCTACTTGGATTGGGGGAAATTGATTTCACGTACCTCTCCTTTCTCTTCCTCAGACCATGTGACTGTGACGTTAGCTCTGATGTTCCAGGATGTTGTCATAACCTCTCTAGGATTTTCCTTCTACGACTGTAATGCCGTGAGCCAGCTCGCTGATTCTACCCCGTGAGCGAATGTTGAGTGGGGATGGAGGCAGGGTGGGGTGGGGATGTCAAAGACTGCAGGTTGACGACTAACAAGAAGCCTTAGATTAAAGCAGCATCGTATCTGTTCTTGCATTAAAATTTTGGATTTCTGCACATGAAAAGTGGAATAGTAATATTTTTTTCTAAAAGTACCTTTCTCATTTTTCATAATTTATCCTGCTGACAAAAATGTCAGTTGCATACACAGACACAACCTAGAACGTGAAGCCTTCCCCTCTCATCAGTATCATCTTCCTCAGCTACCTCTGGGTCAAAGGTTCAGTTTTTAAATTACTTTGCTGCTTGCTCTAACTATGAGAAACCTACTTAAGAGAAAGACAGATAGGAAGCAGGCTGAGTTTTTTAAGAGAGTAACCTCCCTATTTCTGTACAACTCAGTGGAGTATTGAAAAGGTTTAGGAGATTGAAATCTGACCCTCAGCAGGATATGTTTCCTAGAAGTGAACAGAATATTACCAAAGTTGCTATGGGGATAGTGCTTGACAAGAGAAAAAATCAGGTTAAAAATGGGCTGGATTAATCTCTGTTTAGAATGCTGCTGATTTTTCCATGGTAAGCTTCCTTCCCTCTTCTTCCCAGGCACATAACCTAGAGTAGAGCAGTGTTTCTCAACCTTGGCAAGTTGAAAATGCTAACTGGGGAATTCTGGGAGTTGAATCCACACATCTTCAAATTGCTATGGTTGAGAATCCCTAAGTTAAGGGCTTGGAAAGGATTCCAGCAGCCAAGTTTTCCTTACCTTGCTGATCTCATATAATCTTAGTTAAAGGTAGTTTTTCTTTGATCCTTCTTTCTCCAATAGATGTGGAATATGTGTAGACAGCCCCTGGATGTGCCACTGGTGTCCATCTAGTCATCGCTGTGTCTCTGAAGGGCCCTGCCCAAATACAGAAGGGCTTGTCTACAACCACAAGGTGAGTAACATACACTTCGGAGCATGGGTCTCCTAGCTTTCCAGAACAAATGGGCAGGAAAGAATACGAATCCTGAAGCTTCACCTAATTTCTCCATTTCTCCTAGGCATTGGCTGAAGTATCCCAGGAAGAATCTCGGGGTCGAGCTGCCTGTCCCAGTGTGGGAAGGGATGGGGAAATCCCCCTGATTCCTGTCAATGTGGAAATGCCAATAAATCTGATGGCCTGGAATCTACACTTAGTGATAAACCAGGTAAATCAGAGTCCTCAGAAGAGGCGTGGAGGTGAAAAAAGGGAGGTTTTGAGACAGCCCTTTGCTTTGGGATGCCTACGTGAGATGCAACGTGAAATATGCTAAAGCTCTCCACCCTTAAAGAATTCTGAATATTAGAAGGATGTCTGTGACTCCTAAGAACATGGGATTAAAGATGGGCAAACTTTGGGGTCAAAATCGGGAAGAAAAGGTGATGTGTACAGAACCCTGTTGTACCCTCCCTCCATCCCTTAGGATCCAACAACAGTCTTCTGTGTATTGGAAGTAGAAGGAGTCCCGATTTTTGTTCCAGCATCCCTGGAAGAAAGGGATGAGGAAGCATCCCATCATGTGAGGTGTCAGTCTCAAACATATCGCTATATCCAAGCCGTCCCAGAACTGCGTGTGCCTCTCTATATCGTAGTGGGGGATAACCAACGCCTTGATAGCCATGAAGATTTGTATGGTAAGGGAATGGGGTTTTGGTTGTGTGATGTGTGCAGTTCTCTGATTTAAGGGAATCTTTGCCTTTGATTCTAAAAAAGGAGAAATAGGCTTCGACCCTCTATGGATTCAAAATCTTTTCCGAATCTTTGTGATCAGTGCATTATTAAAAGTGGTGGAAGTATTTGAAAATTTCGAGATTGTGTTGGAAGAATTTTAATCAGTTTGCCAGCAATTGTCAGTGTTAGTTGTGGTGCCCACTTGCTTACTCATTTTGAACAACACTTTGGAAATAAGATGGAGTATAAAATTTCAAATCATCTTTGTTGATCAATTCTTTTAACTTTAGTATGCTACACTAATTAACAGAACAAAAAGTATAGGTACAAGTTTAATAGCAATAGCCATAGCATTTAGACTTATATACCGCTTCAGTGCTTTAAAGCCCTCTCTAAGCAGTTTACAGAGTCAGCATATTGTCCCCAACAGTCTGAGTCCTCATTTTACCCACCTTAGAAGGTTGAGTCAACCTTGAGCCTGTGAGAATCGAACTGTAGTCAGCAGAAGTAGCCTGCAATACTGCATTCTAACACTGCGCCGCCACCGCTTTTAACCATATTTTAACAATATAATATAGCTTCAGAATTTCTCAACTGATCATTTTGAAATTATCTTCTGTTTTAATGCAGATTAACAAAGATCTAGATAAATGGTCTAGAAAGGCCAGTTAGACTGGGACTGCATTAATGGAAGCATCACTCAGATCATAAAGATAATAGTTCCATCGTGTTATGCTCTGTTTAAATCACACCTGGAGTACCTTGTACTGTGTTTAATTCCAAACACTGCATTTATAAAAGAGAATGGGTTTGGAGTGGATTCTTGGCAGGGATTTGAAATCAACCCCTTTAGGGAAGAATTAAAGGAGTTGGTCTATAAGAGAACATTGATGAATTACAATGGCCTAAAGAGCTGTCACATAGAAAAGGTGGACCTGTTGTCTGTTGCAGCTGAAAGCAAAACAAAGATGACCACCTTTCAGAGATGGTTAGTGGGTCCCTGCACTGAGAAGGGGATTAGATTAGACGTTCAATATCTTCCCTTCCAATTCATATATTCTTATATTTCTAAGACACGTTCAGGGTTTTCTCTTTCCTGTCAGATTAAATGCCACAAAATTAAAAATGGAAATATCTTTTACTTTAGAACAAAAAGATCTGAAAGTATGAGTTATAGAACTGCTGAAAAATTAGTCTAAGTTTAGAGAGTTTCAGCAATCCGTTTAATGAAAAAGTTGTTATACATTTTTCCTCTATTAACCACATGTCCCTTTCAGCCATACAAATATCTTTCTCCTTACAAATATGCAAGACTTCTCCCCATTGCTTGTGCAATGTTCTTTCTTATTGTGAACTTGTTTATCCATAATGTTCTGTTGATACTCTTGTTTTCTTTTTTTTCTTTTTTATTTTAAAAAAATGCTGGGCAGGGAAAGGAAGACAGAGGTTGGTGATTATGGTTTGGGTTTCACTCAAGAGCCTTTCCCAGAATACCAAAAGGGCTGTATTGTGCAAGGAAAAATGCATGATCCAAAAGAAACAAATATCTGTTATCTCTTTTAAAAAATACATAATCCATGGAATCTTAAAATCTAAAAGTGCAAAATACTTTTTAAGCTTGGATTTTCCCAACTTTCAGGATGCCCATCAATGTCTTGCTCTTCTAAATATCCTGTAACTTTGCACTAGCTTATCTTCCCTGGATAGCAATGAGATTTGTCTGGCATAGAGAAGGCAGCCTTAAGCAGGACAATATTAAACTAGTGTTCACCACTTGTCTTTTTGCCTCCCTTCAGTGACTTTGTACAACTGTTCTGTTGACCGTTCGGACTGCAGTCGCTGCAAAGCGGCCCCCCAGCATTTCCACTGTGTCTGGTGTCAGGTGGAAAAGGAGACTGGCTGTGTCTATGAGAACTCCTGTCCATCCAAACTTGGTGTGGTTACTTGCCCATCACCCATCATCTACTCGGTGAGAAGCAACATCACTGGATCCATAGTCTCCCTGCCTAGTTGTTCTACACGCAGATATTTTTTTTTAATGTAGGAAGGAATATGAGGATTTTCCCTTGAAACCTCAGATCTCAATTTACCACCTTAGTCTTGCCACATACACACATACCTACCACCCTTTCACTAGATAGAGCCAAAGCTCTTCCATGGTGAGCCAACTATCTCAATCCAGTTACCTTTCAATTCCATTGGGAGTTCCTACCTCAGAGTATAGGAGATGTGCCTGGTTGTAATATCAGTGCTAATATTTTTGTCTTTTGTTTTAACAGAACTTGAAGAAAGCAGCTAGTTTACAGCTGCAATGCCATAATGCCATATAATCCTATTTCCTAGATATCTCCACTCACTGGACCTTTGGAAGGAGAAATGGCTCTCACTGTGATAGGATCCAACCTGGGTCATCGCTTTGAAGACGTGGCAAGAAGTGTGCTTGTAGCTGGGCTGCCTTGTGTTCCTGATCCAGCTCAGTACATAGTTTCCACTCGGTAAGGGCCACTCTCCACACACTGCCAGTTCTTTGAAACCAAAGCAGTGAACATTTAGTTTAGAGTTGCACAGAAATATGATCTTTAAGGAAATTGACAGGAATTAATCTGACTAACATTGCTTTGCTTGTCAAGCCTGAATCAGTCTATATGAGCTGATGATGATGAGTTGAATGTGTCATCTTCTTATCAGATACTAAACGTAAATACAGTGCATGCAGAAAATATTCAGACCCCTTCACTTTTGTCAATTTTGTTATGTTGCAGCCTGATTCTACAGGTGTTGAAATTCAATTTTTTCTCATTAATCTGCACTCAGTATCCTATAATGACAAAGTGAAAACAGAATTTTAGAAATGTAAATGTAAATGCACTAAGCTAAAATGTGGCTTTCTTGTTTTTGCTTTAGCATATTGTTTGAATCTAACAGTTTGTAAAAGATACGGCTTAGCATGATACATGAATTTGATCAATAGCAGATTATTTCACAAACTATAAGCAAATCACAATGCAGGACAATATATAAAACTACCCCATGATTTGTTGCTTTTATAATACTAATCTATTATGTTTCAAGAATTTGCTTCAGCCTGATATAAAGTTGTCTTTCATCTGATAAAGTTCTTTCCTGTATTTAGATTCTGTAACCAATCAATTTCTTGGATACCAATAATTTCTAATATTAAAGAAATAGTGTGTCTCTGGAGTAGGAACCTCCATTTTTTTCTGTTTACATCTACAGTACTTAACATTGTTTTTTCCAATGAAAAAGCTTCAAACACAACCTTTCCATAGGGGAATGCAACGGTTTCTGCAGCATTAAGCTATGTAATTGGCCTAGTATTCATTCTCATGCGGCCATTAATTCCCATCAAATAAAGGGCTGAGGAAAGCCAGAATGCCAGGCTGAATCTATAGCTAAATTGAACTCCAGATCTTTTGTCCAAAACCAATCAAGAACAGGAGCTTATTTCTGATTCTGTACTATATTGTTCTTAGCTAATGAAACTTATTTTGAAAAGGGGTTCTCATGAGAGCCTGTACCCTTTTTCATTCTTTAAAAATGCAGCCCTGCTGTGAATTTCTGCAGGCTTTCTCATAATAGGGCCTTCCTGCTATTCCCTACAGGATTGTCTGTAATGTGCCCCCTAGAAAACGAGGTTTATCTGGCCCTGTTCAGGTCACCATTGGAGATCGCCCCCCAGGGATTTCCAAGAACCACTTCACCTACCAGGTCAGTGTCTGACAGTGGAGGGACAAACATTCAGAGTTTGTTCTAAGGAAGCTTGAAAGTAGGTATAAGGATGGGCTGAGCTAGGCACATTTCTTTGCAATGTGCCTGTGACACAATGTGCCTGTGTCATGGTTATCTGGGGTGGTGGTGGGGAAAGACAAACCAGATGCTCTGAATGCCATCAACACTGCCTATCAGCCCTCACAGTTGCTTCCATTCTCAGGATCCGACCCTGCTCAGTGTACACCCGGGACTTGGTCCCATGGCTGGAGGAACCCGAATAACCATCTCTGGCGAGGACCTCCTAACCGGCCCTGAGATTACTGTCAGCGTGGGCAACCTGCCCTGTATTCTGTGAGTAAAATAGCTTCTTTTCATCTTCTCTCCCTCCCCTCTCTTTATTTCCTCATAATCCTCTCCAAGTCCTCATATCGCCTCTTTACTTTCCATCCCAACAGTGAGGAACCTGTGGAACCCAGAGCCATTGTGTGCCGTACCAGTGCCAGCTTGATGCCCCAGAGAGCAACTGTTCGTGCCAAGTATGGTGTGGCACTGCGTGAATTTCTGGAGAAGCCCTTCCTTTATACACCTAATCCACAGCTCACTGGGGCCTTCCCATCTACCAGCTTCCATGGGTAAAGCCTGAGGGGTCATTTTATCTGGCTTATGTTAATACTGTAAGAAGTTTAAGTCTAGGTTTTAAGGGAGAGAAAGAAATGGGATCAGGTTGGTTTTTCGGGGTGGAACTCTGATATGAAGCTACAGTGAAGAAAGGGTGGAGCTGTTTTAGAGAGCAAGAGAGTTTTGGACAATGAAGATAGAGGGTGCAAGGACATTTCAGGAATGGGGAGCAAACCGGAGAACCTCAAAGTTAAGGCTGAGTTCAGGCGTTCAGGGCCTCTTCCATCATAAGTTACTTAGTTAGTTAGTTACTAAGTTAGTTAGTTTACTTTATTGTCATTGCACCTCGTACAACGAAATTAAATGCCATCTTCAGTGTACATTATGACCATAAAAATAAAACACAAACACACATCATTCACATTCTTTACAATTGAATTGAAAACCCCTGATATTGCATTAATATTGCACTATACAGTAGAATTCAATATAGTTACTGTCCTGGGATAGAAGCTGTTTTTCAGCCTATTTGTCCT
>JANHFL010003549.1:62441-74725 GCA_032468155.1 Oxyrhabdium leporinum | reverse complement strand
ATAGTTGTTGTGAACCGCCCCGAGTCTTCGGAATGGGGCGGTATATAAATTTAATTAATTAAATAAATAAATAAATACTTTTTCAAGTGGCTACAGCTATTGGTGGCTTGAGCTAGTGCTCAAGTTTTATTTTTGCTTACACTTTTATTAATTTATGCTAGGAGCCAGTTTGAGAAGTTCTTTCTGGACAAAATTTTCTCGTGCTGGTCATGTCAATTTTAAATAATGCCTAGTGTATCTACGTATCATGTGATCACATTTATCTGAGTCAATTTCATTATTTGTCTCTTGAGGCAACAAGTTAACTATTACTTGTTTGTTGTAACCCTCCTCCACAGAATTAATTTAGGCCCCTAAAGACTCCATCTTGTCAATGATCATTCTGCTCATTAATACTTCCTTAGAGGAGGCTGTGGTGAAGTCAAGACTCTATCTTTGGACTGGATCAGTTTTAACAACTATCAGCTGTTGTTCACGGTTCCATATTTAGTCCAACTGGTGAAGAAGATAGTGTTGCTATATCTTAGAGAAAGCAGATTATATTTGTTCATTTTGCTGGATTGCTTGGTGGCTTTTGAAAATCTTGGGAGAGTACTTGGGGGTTTGTGGTCTTCTTTTGCACTAATTCCATTCCAATCTTTTAAAAGACTGCAAGAAAATAGTCCTGGATATTTCTGCTCACATCTTTGGGAATTATTTTTGGCAGTTCTGCAAGGTTCTCTCTTGTCTGCCACAATATTTGATAAAAGCTGCCAGGATAATTCACAGGTTTCATGTTAATGGACATCAATATACAAATAATATCCATTTAAAGCTTTGCTTTCCTGCAAGTTTAGGATGGCTACAGAGCTTCTAATTGCTTCAGGTTGTAAAGCATTCTGTATGACAAGCTATACCTAAATGCAAATAAGATAGTGTTGCTATTGATTCAGGAGGCCGGGTTTCGGGATTTGGGAAATATGCCTGTCCTGAATAGAGTATACCCTCCCTCAAGGATACGGGGTCCTCTTAAATTACACGTTTGACATTGGATAGCAACATAGCATCGTGGCAGGGAGAACTATCATCTTTGGCTGATGAACTAGATGTATTTCTACCTGGAGGAGAGAAATCTGGCTTTGGTGATTTTTGCAGATTCCTCAATATTGAATTACTATAATATACTGGTTCTTCCAGTTGTTGTGGGGTACTAATAGGGACACTGTATGTTGGAGATGGCTGGTAAATTGACAAGGAAGATGCCACTACTGTACCAATTTTATCTTCTGTTTCTTATCTTTGTACTCAATATATTTAATATTTTACATTTATGATTTTAATTTCTAAGCTGCCAAGTGTTGTTTTGCAGAATGAGATGACTGGCATGTAAATTTAGGAAATAAATAAATATGCCTATACTTATGAAGCTAGATGCAAGAGAATGCCCAGATTATCAGATCCTGGCATAACTTCTTATGCAATGTTTTTCTTAAAAAGAATATTAGAGACTTATGCAGGGGACGTAACGCCCAATGAACAAGCAGGTTTTAGAAAAGGCAAGATGGCTAATGAAGAGAGTGAAAAAAATATGTGAAGCAGGTTGACTTCTGTCTCGCTGATTATAGCAAGGCCTTCTGGGGAATCGTTACAAATGAACAAAGAGATCCTGTTAAAACTGAGTTTTGGGAAACAAAATGGTTCAGAATCGTGATGGGACTGAGAGAAAAGCAAGAATACATATTAACCCAATAGTAGGAATAGAAGAAAACACAGCTGGAATCACAACTGGAGGGCAAAACATTTAGTGGTTTGTGATATGTAGATGGTACTATTTTAGCTGGTGGTAAAAGAAAAGAAAATGATAAATAGCCTTGGATTCCTGGTTTTAAGAATAAGTTAAAATTGGCATTATGCTGGAAAAGTTAAAAAAAAATCCTATGGGTGATTGATTATGTGCCATCAAGTCATTTTTGACTCCTAAGTAATCACAAAGATGACCCCCATGATATTTTTGTCTTTGTTGGCTTTGGCTTTCTTCCCTTGGCAATTTTCACAATTTGTTCTGACATCCAGTTTGCTTTCTTCCCTCTGTATTTTTGGTAGTCTCTTTTTACATCCATCCTTAACAATTTCTTTAAATTCATTCTATTATAATTCCTCAGGTTTTTTAGCAGTGAGGTTCAGGACTTCAAAGTGATTCCTGATGGTTTCCTTGACCCAGGGATGAAGCAGTGACAAACTTAGGTTAGCAAGTGTATGATTGATAGTGACAATTCTAAAAGTAATGAGCTGTGAAAACTGGGTATTGTGAGAAAGAATAAACTAATATAGACACTGAAATTATAGATTTGGAGATGGCTATTTATGATATAATGTATGGCAAAGGGAGCCAATCAATGACTCCTGGAATAAATAAAGGGTAATTTTGATCTTGCAATGGCAGCAAGCAGAAATTCACATACTTTACTTCAGATGAGCAAATGACAACTGCAAAATAATTCATTATTTATTGAGGGAAGTAAAAAGAGTAAAAAGAAATAGATAAGATAAATAGAAACTGGGAAATTACTAGAGTGTTCTTGGAAGAAGTTGAAGTTGTTAATAAAGACGAGCTAACATGGTACTTGGCTAATTAATTTCAAATATTAATATAACAACTTGTCACATTTTAAAATAATTCTTTGGAATTCTATAATACAAGAGGCCTAATGCATGAGCCCGAATCCCTTTCTACTTTCAGATCAGTTTTAATGCCTTAAGTATCATTCTGGTTTCAAGATGTCATGCATTGGATTTGGCCGGCTTCAAACCCACCTGCAGAAATGCTGATTTCAACAATCCTTTTGCTGATGGTGTGGGAATGGCTTTACTCCCATTAAACTCACAAGTCCATTTCCCTTTCAGGAATTTCTAGTTGAGTTACATCACTTGGCTTAATATTCTAGATTGCAAAACATATTATTTCCCACATCTAAAAACTTTCCCTTGCAGATATGTAAATTTATAATGTAATTTTCTCTCTCTGTGACATGGTATCTAAAATGGTGGATCAAACAATTCTACTTTCAAATAAATATGAATTACATTACATTAATACTACAGTATATACTTGGGAGATAATCAGTTGGCATAACATACTGAGTAGACTATATGCTGGTATGCTGAACTCCCACTCAAAAATCAGATAAAAATGAAGCTGGTTGAATTAGTAGATTGCTAACCCTTGCTTCTTTCCTATTTTTAGTTCGATTTCTTTTTTAAAACATAGTCTTACTTTTTTAAAAACTTCTTTATGCCACCTTTATTGTTTTTATAAATAACTCAAGGTGCCAAACATATCTAATACACCTTTCTCCACCTATTTTCTTCACAGCAATCCTGTGAGGTGAGTTGGGCTGAAGAGAATGACTGGCCCAAAGTCACCCAGCTATTTTTCATTGGTAAGGTAGCACTAGAACTCCCAGTCTCCTGGTTTCTAGCCTGGTGCCTTAACCATTTCAGCAAACTGGCTCTCAATTTTGTCTGACATTTGGCTAGGTAGGGAAAATGGCAGAACTTGATCAATTTGACTTCTTTTTTTTTTAAGAGCAGGCCCACCTTTTCAAGTTGTAGAAAAAGTAGCTGTGCAAGGCAGCAGTCTGTTAATGGAGAGGATACCAAGCATTCTTTCCATGGTGCACCATTGCCAGTTAGATTGTCTTTGCCTACAATGAAATAAAATGTAGCAGGACGATAGAAAATACTCACTTTGACATGAAGTAGAAAAGGGTGGGCAGAAGTTGCTTTTTCGGTGGCTGAGAGAAATAGAGCCTTGCATTTCTGCCCTTGAAAAACAGCGGCCATACTTATGTGGGACTTACAAATCTTTTTGGTTTTATTTATAATAACATTTGAGATTGCCAGAGTACTTATGGGGCATATCAGTCTTTGGTCTCTATATCAGGACGAAAGGATTTTGGTCTCTATTCTTTCTTTTGGTCTCTAATCCAAGTTATCAACATGGTTTGGCAAGTGAATCTAGCTTCCCTATTGACTTTGCTTGTCAGAAAGTCGCAAAAGGTAACCACATGGCCCTGGGACACTGCAACTGTGATAAATATGAGCCAGTTGCCAAGCATCCAAATTTTGATCACATGACCATTATATGCTACAAGAATCCTAAGCATGAAAAATGGTCGTAACTTACTTTTTTCAGTGATGTTGCAACTTCAAGCTGTCACTAAATGAATGGTTGTAAGTCAAAGATGACCTATAAACACTATTTTTCATTTTTCCTCTGGTTATATTGTACAAGGCTGAAAGGAAAAAAATATTATATATATATATAATTATTTCTTTGGAAACAGACCTACATTCTAAGTTTTTCAGTCTTTGTTTAGAATTTTTAGAAAGCTTATATTTTTTATAATTCCCTGGTCTAATATTTTACAGACTATCAAGTACTGTCGTTAAAAAAAAAAAGGCTTTTTCATATAAAAACCCCCCCACCTTCTTAATCATTACTTAGTCCAATACAACTAATAATCAGATGTCTGAGGAATATTATTTATAAAATGCTTTCTGATTTGCCTGGAAAGCCTAAAGCGCTAGAAAGGAGATGAGATGAGGTGATATTCTGCAAAACAGCTTTTACTTCTCATTTTTGCTGCAAAAGTTGCTTTCCCACAGTCTCCTATAATATCTCGTAGAACTGGTCAGACCAGACCAACCCTTGCTGTTGCTTCCTCTTGGGTAACTAAATAATATGTTAGTTCTCTCAGCCTTTTTTTAGCCCTTTGAAGATGCTGTCTTTTTTAAATATAGGCATTTTCATTTCATTCAAATGACTGGTCTAGTCTCTTTCTCAAAAGCTTGTCTGGCGCATCTGATATTCTGCTACATTTCCTTTCAGAACTGTCCTGCTCTGGTCATCCTAGAAAAATAACTGTTAGGGCTATAAGCACTCCAAAAAGATTTTTCTGATAAAAGAGAAAGTTCTTCAAATGGGATTCCTTAAAAGCCCAGTTACAAGATGTAAATCAAGTCAGGCTGACGTAAGATTTTAGACTGCTCAAAACCAAAATAATTTGAACATGAAACAGGCTGAACATTTGAAATTATGTAGATATTCATCAGTTCTACCCCCTCTGTGTATAAATTTTAACATAGTTTCCTTGCAAGGTTATGCAGGGTGATGACTGCAGGTACCGACACATACCAAGATACTCCACTGGAAACTGCAAGAGAGGGCAGTACAATAATTAAAGTTTCCTATATCCCTTTGTTGATACCAGTATCTAGTGTCACCTAGATCCTGATTTGGTAGCCTTATCCCTTAACTTTTTAAAGGTTCCATTAATTAATTAATTAATTAATTAATTAATTAATTAATTAATTAATTAATTAATTAGAAAGCTGCCAAACTGCAAAACAAAGCATCACTTACATACATATGTATGTATGTATATACATTACTTAAGTACTGTACATATGTTACTTACTTATATACAAAAATGCAAGTGCAAGCTGGCTAGGGAATTCTGGGAATTGAAGTCCACCCATCTTAACGTTACCAAGATTTTACCGTACTAGTTTATGTTCTATTTTGACTTGTCATGGTAGCCATTTTGCAAATGGCTATGTCTCCCTGCCGGAGCCATTTTGTGAGTGCATCCATCACATGCTCTCAAATGTGCCAGTAGCCCAGCAGGTTATTTGTACCCTTCCTCCCTGGATCAGACACTCTGTTCCAGTGCTGTATTCTCAATGGCAGCCAGGCCAGCACTGTTGGAAAGCTTCCAAAAAGCCAGAGGTGAAGCTTCTGTTGTCCCTGAACATGACATTTAACATTATGCTACCGCCTCTTGGCTTTTATTATTTGCAGCTAAGTATCCCTGACAGAGCTATAACTCTCTCCAAATTGCTCTCTTGAAAAGCTATCATAAGTCAGTGATTGCCCCCACATCTTCTGGAAGTGAAGTCCACTGAGTTCAGGAGGTCAATTGGATGACATAGTCAGACGTACTTAGGATTTTGCACTTTTTTTCCCTATTTGTTGGCTGACTCCAGATTGTTTACTTATCTTGTCTCTTTCAGAATAACAGGTGTTCTTTTTCATTTCTCTCGTGGGAATGCCCTTAGCCATATTCTAAATATGGGGAGAGCTTACTGGATGAGTGTGACATATTTAACCCTCCACTGGGGCTTGTCTTTTGTAAATTGCCTCTGTATGATTTGGAAAGGTTTTAATGACATGAAAGATACATGTTTGTATCACTGATGAAGATAACTTTGCCGCTGGGCTACTAGTTGAGACCAGAAATACAATGTTCCATCATACAGAAAAAATAAACAAATAACCTGTTCATATAGAAAATGAGAATGTGAGTAAAACAACTCTTTTTCTTCCTCCTAATAAGCTATTCCAGTTTCAGGAGCTGTTTTTTCCTCAATTATCCAGTATCCAGTACTTTAGTTTTCCCAATTTGAAGCTTTTCAGGTACATTGGATGACAATTCATATGCTATAAATTCTCAGTGACTATGGATTTAAAACCTTGGAAAGACTATCATAATTAGAAAAGGAAACATAATATGTGAAGCTTGGATATCTTTTTACTCTTTTTTAAAAACCAGTTCCTGTTTTTTCTTGCTATTCTCTCTTACTTCAGGACTCACCAGTCAACAAACTACTCTATGCCAGGGAAATCCCACACTACAAACAAATGGTGGAGAAGTAAGTGTGAGCAAAATGTAAAATACCATTTAAAAAACAGTATTCAAGAAAACAAGAGGTGATGATAGTGAGCTGTGCACATATAGCGAGTAAAAACAAATAAGGAAAGATTACTTTGCAGCTTCTCTGCAGATTTGTATGGCTTCCCTCCTTTTGCATAATACTCTGTTATTAGCATTTACAAAGGAACAATAAATTAGATAGTGCACTCAAAGGTTTGCTCTTCCTCCCCCCCAACATTTCCAACAATAGGAAATCTGATATAGCCTGCTCTTTTGGCTTTAGAGATTTCAGACTTTGCACTAACATTTCAGTTTCAAACATTATCTTTATAACTAGGACATTTAGTATCGGCCAGGTATTTAATTAAAACATTGAAAGGAAGCTGACTTCTACAGTTTTTCTGTACTTTGGTGAAAAATATACGTACAACTTTTAACTCCGTCCATTCTAAATGAATTATGAATTGGCAATAAATCTCCCCTCTCATGTGTAGAACCTTGCATACATATCGCAAGGACTGAAAATCCTTTCAGCCTCCCTTATGAAATAAAAAGGGAAATTTAACAGCTGGCATGTATCATTTGTTTATCAATACTGCTAGTTTTCAACAAATGTTGCCCATCTCTAAGAGAGAAGTGGAGATGGTAACAGAGAAAACCCAACTGCATATAAGACATATGGTCAATTTGTGCTAGAGGAAGGATTCCCATAGAAGAAACTATAATTCATGGGTATAATTGAGCCCTGAGCCCGTTTTACTCGAGCATTCCTTGTGCAAATGGAAACTGGCATGTGGAATGTACCAGGTCAATTTAATTAATGGGTCTTGAACTGTTTTACTTATGTTTTGTAAAAGCTTTTTAATTCAAAGATCCTGGTCAGTGGGGGAAAAATATCTTAACTTGTCTAGTCACTGACATTGAGTCTGGGTAACTACTAACAATGATGGGGACCTTGTGACTTTCCTTGTAGTACTGAATTACCTGACAAATCTAGCTAGCAAGATTTGACATATTAGGAAAGTTAGTTCAACCCTATTTACAGTGTTTTTTAAACTTGGCAACTTCAAGATGAGTGGACTTCAACTCCAAGAATTCTGAATCGCCATGCTGGCTGGGGAATTCTGAGAGTTGAAGTCCATTCATCTTAAAGTTACAAAGTTTGAAAAACACTGATTTAGAGAGAATAAATGATCTGAAGCATTTATCCCAAGAGCTAATTTTCCCTATGTATTCTTTTATCTATTTACTAATGTTTGCCTTCCCTCCCAAACCTAATCAGGTATTATGCAGATATTCAACAGACTGTTCCTGCCAGCTACCAAGAGATGAACTCAGCCCTCACTGAACTTTCAGGGGTAAGAAGTAAATGCCAACATCCCCTTTGTTCATTATTGAGAACCAAAGTAGTATATTTAAAAAAAAATCTTGTTAGCTTCACAAACTAGATATGGAAAATTAATCAAGAAGATTAAACAACCTAAACAACTGATCCCAAATGTCTAGTAATTATACAAGCCCAGTTCATTGTAGGCTGGAAACATATAGACCAACTTTTTCCTGTATTGGTGAACACTCATGTCAGCAAGCCTAAAGCTAACATTTGCTTCATGCTATAAATAAGTCCCACTTGCATAAATTAATAAAAACACGGATAATTTCTATAATCTTCTGCAGATTTGAAGTGTGCTTCATGGTTGTTTTTTCAGTAACCTTACATTAGTTCTTTGAAACATAACAAACCCCTCTTAACTCACAAGTGAAGTAGAAGATCCAGCTTGTATATTACAGGGATTACATTGGTTACATTGGGTGCCCCTGCATACACAGATCTTATATTTGGTGCAGCCCAGCAAAGATTTATTTTAAAAACTCAGCTTCTTCTTTAGTTTGATGGTAGAGACTGCTTGAACCCTACCCTGTGCCATATGAAATGATAGCACGGATAAATATGAGTTCACTAAAGGTACAACAGATTAGGTATGTGTCATTTGGGATGGGTTTTATTTGAAAGGAGATCGTGTTAGTTCTGAATAGGGTTTCACAAAATGGAAACAGGCTACAAGCACAAGACAAAAAGAAGTTCTTGTGATGGACCTTGAATTGAGAATGCTGTGATTTGTATTCACTTCCCTGATCTGCTAAATGGACAGAAATTATAATTTTATAGAATTATTATAGATGCAGATGGCAAGGGTAGTCAAATATTTGGACAAGTGTATGTATATAAATACATGCATAAAATAATGGTGATTTGCCTGCATTAATATGAAAAATTGATTGACAAAACTACTACTATTTTTTATCTTGTCTTGGCAGAAATATTCCTCTGACCTCAACTGCTTAGTGGCTCTGCAAGAACTTTACAACTATATCAACAAATACTATGACCAGGTATTTATTGGAACTTTTAGTCATGAGGAGTGGGGAGAGATTACAGGTAGTCCTCGATTTACTACAGTTCACTTAGTGACTGTTCAAAGATACAATGTTACTGAAAAAAGTGACTTATGACCAATTTTATCACATACGACCATTGTACATCCTCATGGTCACATGATTTAGGATGCTGGGAAGCTGGTTCATATTTATGACAGTTGCAATGTCCTGGGGTCATGTGATCACCGTTTGTGGTCTTTTGACAAGCAAAGTCAGTGGGAAAACCAGATTCACTTAACAACCCTGTTACTAATTTAACAACTGAGTGATTCACTTAACAACTGTGGCAAGAAAGTTCATAAAATTGGGCAAAATTCACTTGACAACTATCTCACTTAGCAACAGAAATGTTGGGCTCAATTGTGGTCATAAGTTGAGGACTACCTGTAGTTACTGCTGGTGATGGTGGAGATAGGTTGAATGCAGAAAAGGTAGCAAAAGTTTTCTGAAGAGGATGTGCAGGAATTTAACTGGTTTTTGTCGGTATGTGTTTTCTGCAGATAATCAGTGCATTAGAAGAAGATCCATTGGGCCAAAAGATGCAGCTAGCATATCGACTGCAACAGATTGCAGCTCTTGTAGAGAACAAAGTGACTGATTTGTAACATTCCTAAATCAGCTGTCCACCCAGATCCGCCACTGCAAACCTAAGCATATTTACTCAGAAGTAAATCAGGTGCCAGACAACATTGCACAATCTCCCTGGGATGCATCTAAAATAATTTAAAATGGCCAACACCACTGCTTCCCTCCTTCTACCCCCAGTGCCTTAACTGCATGGATGCTATAAGGCTCTTTTGCACTTGGTGCTCATTCTGTCTTTATAAAAAAAAACAACACTAACTGCAAAGGGAATAATCCCTGTTTGGAACACTGGCTTTGTAAATAAAAATGGTGTATTTATTTTGGATACCCTACAAGAAGGGTGTCAACTTACAGTGTCCCCCTTTTAAGCAGTACACACTAATGGGCAACTCTGTGCTGACCATTACAGATCCGGGATTGGGGATTGGGGGAATTTTATCCCTTCAGACCTCATTTCCTGGCTTATAATGCACTAACATTGCAATTGGTGATAATACCATTTTTTTAAAAAAAATATTTGTATAAAAACTATACTCTAATTGGTCTTTATTTTAACTCTTCCTATCTATTGTCCTCTCCTCCCCAATTTTATGTATATATGGGAGTCTTTTGCTCTGGGATTGTATTTATTTTAATGACACTTTGAAGAATTAAAAAAACTTTTCAGAAAAATACTGTTGTTTGATTTATTTACAGATTCTAAGATGGGGTTCACAATCTGCAGTTCCAAAGTTATTATAATCCATAATCACTAATATGGCAGAAGTGGAAAATTATGAAATAACACAAGGAATAATAAGTTTAAGAATGTTTATTTTTTTACTAATATTCTTTCTAGCACTTTATTTAGATGTAAAGAATTGTCTATACTTTCTATATCTTTTCTATTACTTTTTTAAATTGCAATTATATTGTTTTCCAAATTTTGGAAATAAATAAAAACTGATCGTCATTAGTTCCATATTGAAATCCTTTAAGAATCCTGAAGGTGGCTTTGTCTATATCTGGAAATACAGTTATCTTTAATTTGTCAGTTAGATTTATAACTTTAATCTCTTGTTTTTATTTGCCTGAATTCATCTGATTCTTCTCCTTAAAAGATGGGTCAAGACAGGCAGGCAGCAGTGAATCTAATTCAAGGGGAAGTTGCAGGTTTCCTTTCATTGAAAATGTTAAGCAGAGTTTGGATCATCATTAAACTGAAAAACTAGAGGGTAGAGGGTTGAGCTCAAAGACCTAAAGGGCCCCCTCAAACTTTATCATTCTATAATGGCAATTAATGACAGCGACTAAGATGGAAGGCAAGAGTTTTGGTCAGGGAGGGTGAACAGGTAATAACAGTTGAGCAAACCTAGATGTTTATCCATCTCTATTCTGTATGTAAACATTATTTCTTTAAAAAGTTGAAGCCAGTCATTTATGTTTATTGACCATGGATGTTTATCATTCCACTGAAGGGGGACGGGTCCATTTTTGGGAACCAATCAGGATTATACTTGATAATTTGGCAGAACAGTATTCCTAAATAGGATGCTTGCTTCCTGTCATGATTATGAATCCTCCTTGAGAAAACTACGACTAAGATGTATTAGTATACATGTATGTATGCATCAAGGCAGCAAAATAGTCATGAAGTATATAAATCATTATCAATCAGCAATGGCAATGATCATAAGCTATAACTATTAGGCTAGCTTGGGAAGCACATGCATATTCATACAATTTCCAACATGTTAATTTGTTTACTGTGGACAAAGAAATCTGGAAGCGCTGCAAGTACTGTATTTCCTCAAAGAGAATGTCCACTCCTATTAGTGATGAAACATTCTTAAAAACAGTGTAAGATAAAGATGCTACAAAGTTGAGTGTGACTTCATATATTTTGGGTAATTTACCATTACAGTACTTTCTTCTGGGGGTTTTCAGCCTTTTAATCTATCCCGAGCCCAGGAACTGCCTGGTTGTCTTTCAGTTGTGTATTAAGGAAACCCAACTCCATTTGTTTTTGGAGCCCAAACAAAATCAGCTGGGGGAAGTATGTAAAAAACAATAAAGGTATAAAGGCCCATTTCTTGTAGTAGATGTGTCATGCAAAAGAAAAATGCCTCTGTTAATGAAGTTGGGGATTTTTTCAACGATTGATTTGTAATAAAGCAATCCTTAGGTGATCTTAGTGCCCTGTGATGTCAGGCTGGCCACATGACCGCAGAAATGTCTTGGGACAGCACTGGGTCAATGACCTGGAAAAAGAGATGAACACCGCTCCCTACAGTCGGCAATGACTAACAGAATAAAATCTGCAGGGAAACCTTTTAGGTGATCTAAGCCCTATTACAAATATGTGCCTTTGAGTCAACGTCATTAAGTGAACATTACATAGCTAGAATTCTTTAGAATGGTCTATCCCCAGCCTGGTCCTTCAGTGCCCCTATCTACTAAAACACAAGTGATATTCAGAGGTGGGCTGCTGGGGTTTCGGGCGGACCCTTAGCGAAGATTCTGTGGGGATCGCTGAACCCCCAAATCCCACTCCTGGCTGGCCCTGCCCACTCTGCCCCTCCCCTC
>JANHFL010003549.1:14000-30541 GCA_032468155.1 Oxyrhabdium leporinum | reverse complement strand
AAAAGAGCAGTGAGTTCCCAATGACTTTGAGCATCTGTGTGCAAAAATAGCCAGAATCGATTTCACCTATCTAATAAATCTGCAAGGGCTTCCCTACGACTATCAAGTATTTAACAATAACAACAAACTTTTTTCATTTCAATTAACCTCCCCCCCAAAATGAAGAAACCTTGGGTAAATTCTGTTCTCAAACAGGATTCTAGTTCCAGAACCTGTTCACTAGAAGCACCTCCTTTATTTAAGACCATTTTTTCCCACCCGGAAAAAAAATCTGAATCCATTTCTTGCAAACAAGCTTGAAGTGCATGCGTTGTCTTCGTTCTGTGATTTCTGCCATCCAATTTTGCAAAATACCGTAACTCTGGTCTATTTCGCTTGTCAATCAAAGAGCAATAATCCCACCCACTCCACCTAAATCGCCTCCTTTGGGAAACGCCCCTATCAAGTCGTCCAACCAATGCAAAAGCCTCTTTCTCCGTTTGCTCCGCCTATCCGGCTCACTCCAACCAATCAGAAAAATAGCAAGTTCCCCCCACCCTTGAACACCACCTTGAACAAACCGAAGTATCCTTATTTCATTTCGCATCCCATAAACTCTATGTTAGAACCGTATCTAATAAAACCTCTCACCGATCGAGGTACCAGCAGAGTCGACTTCCAAAGCTGCCTAGTTGTGTTCAAAACCATCGAAACCGCCATCCTTGCGTCTCCCGTGGAGACACGAGCACGGAGTGAATAATGACCCAAGCACCGCGAGACTTAGGACAAAATCCCGCGTGAGTGATCGCGCGAAGCTCATGCACCATATGTGTGTGTGTGGGGGGGGGAGAAAGACTCTATCGTCTTTGTGACCATAGAGATAGACATATTTTTCCCGCATAGCTTCAGTGGCGAATTGAGTGTTTCATTCATATTAAAGTATTCCGGAATACGTCGTTGACGTTATATGCTTTTATTATTGGAAGTCGCTTGGAATCATTTGAATATTGCGAGATAAAAATGTATTTATTTCCAATGGGATACAAAAGTATTACGGTAGCGTTGATTTTATGCAAACATGCGTACAAATTATGTCTTTTTGTAGTTAAGTGGAGAGACGAGTATAAAAGCCTAACAGCTTGAATTGTTTCTGCAAAATTCCATTAAAATTAAATTGTCTGCACCCAAATAATTCTTAACAGCCAATTACACAATCTCGAAATCCCGCATTACAGGATTTAACCAGTTTATATCTGTCTACTGTAGTCTGGGGCACTGAAAAAATAACTTAAAACGAGACTTTAGAAACTACCATTGACTCAAACGTTGTGGGAGAATGCCTGTCGAGCGGTATCCTGCGCCCAAATTCAGTGACACCCACCCACCCACAGGCAGATTTGGCAATTTTACTGAAATATTCTGTCATTTTAAAATGAACTCGTTTCCTTACGTCTAACGCTCGTGTTATCAACGTTCAAAATCACGAAATAGAATAAATCTTCCGATTGTATCAAAGGAAACGCATCCTGTCACTTCCATAATTCCTCCTCTTCCTCCTCCTCCCCCCCTCCCAACAGCGTAACACAAAGACCGTAACCCCACTTGGGAAGCGTTCGGGGTCGGTCTATCCCATTTTTCTATGGTGTGTCCTCTACGGAATCCTCTCCCAGCACACGAGGACTTATCTATGGTCGTAGGCGTCCTAGAGCGGTGACATTTATAAGTGGTGCGCAGGCGCGGTCTCACGTTCTTTCCGCTTGGCGAGGTATGTACGCGTGTGATGGCGGTAAAGGGAGGGGAAGCTAACTAGGCCCCGGAGAGGGTCGCCCGGATTGAAATACTGTAACTCCTTCTCTTTCAGACCCCCAGTCATGGGCCGCCGACCAGCACGCTGGTGAGTTTGTGAAGCTCCTCATCCCCAGGATTAAGCGAAGGGAGCGTGGGTGGCTTTTCGTTGGGAAGAGGCGATGTGCTTCTTCCGGAGGAGGGAGGGAGGGAGAGCAAGCCTGTGCTCGTAAGCCGCTGTACCTTAAAAGAGTGGCTGGAGGACTCCTGCGGGGTCCCCCAAGAGCCATTCGGGATGGTAGAATCTAAATTGTTTGCCAGATATTGAACATACTTGCACAGATTTAAAAAGTGTTGCTCTTTTCGGTTTTTTCATAAAAACGATAATACCTGACTGGTTTAACTTTGCAAGCAAAAAGAACTCACCTGGAAATAAAACTTTCTGGTGGCAAGTGAACAAATTGCCAGGAGGGCTGGAGCATTCTGTTCCGTTTTAATTAATATAAAAATGCAAGTATGTGCTGCAGGAAGCAGTTCTCTGCTATATTTTTGTAACTTTTCTTCAGATTAATAAACGGTTTTGTACTAGAAGGGTGATATGATATGGTTTACCTCTAAAGCCAGTTTCTTTATCTCCCCCACTGCTCCATTTCAGTAACAGATTGGTTAATTGGAGATTGTTAAGACCATCCTACTAAAGAATAGCTCTCTCAACTTACATTTCATCAAAAGAGGGTAACACCAATTTATTTAAATCAAGCAACTATAGATTCCCTCTCACAACTTTTATTTTTCTCTAGTTATCGATACTGCAAGAATAAACCTTATCCTAAGTCCCGCTTCTGCAGGGGTGTTCCTGGTAAGTCGGATGTTAACATTTCTTGGGATTAACAATATTTAAAAATTATTTAATAATATGCTTATCTGTAATTTTGGAGAGCCATGTAGTATTGATTCTGATCTGGTTCTGGCTAGGAGGACCTAGTTGCCTCATCAAAATGTTGGTTCCTAATTTAATCAATAATTTCACAATTGATAAAGAATATCAGAAATTGATGCTCGTTTATTTCAATATGACCTCATATAAGACTTTATTTCCCCCATTTTTTTCAGATCCCAAGATCAGGATATTTGATCTGGGCAGGAAAAAGGCCAAGGTCGATGAGTTCCCACTCTGTGGGCACATGGTGTCAGATGAATATGAGCAATTGTCATCAGAAGGTAAGGAGCAGTAGCAGATAGTACGACCTGTCTGCTTGAATGCTACTGATTTGTAATCTGCCATATTTATACATTGTTTTCCTTTAGCTCTAGAAGCTGCTCGTATCTGTGCCAACAAATACATGGTGAAGAGTTGTGGCAAGGACGGTTTTCACATCCGTGTGCGCCTGCACCCCTTCCATGTCATCCGCATCAACAAAATGTTATCATGTGCTGGAGCTGACAGGTGAAAAATGTGTTACAGAACCAGTTTTGGTGTGTCTGGCATGTGAGAAAGTATGAGAATGAAGTTGCAGTCAATTAAGCCGACCAACCACTGTTGCTATCAGTGGCTGGTGTGCACTGTCTGCACACAGCAATTCTCTTGGTTGTGTACGTGCCCTGTTTGTTGTACAGAGCACATTAAGGGACCTTGGGAACATATATTAGTCAAGTATGCTAACAAGCAGAATGCGAGTGGTTGACTTCAGCGTTGAGAAATTAGGCTAAAAGAGCTCGATTGGTAGTTGATGGCACCAGCATCAGTGCAATGTACAAATTGCAACTTATGCTTTGGCTTCTTCTAGGCTCCAGACTGGAATGCGTGGTGCTTTTGGCAAGCCTCAGGGCACTGTGGCCCGTGTGCACATTGGCCAAGTCATCATGTCCATCCGCACCAAGGTGCAAAACAAGGAACATGTTATTGAAGCGCTACGCAGAGCCAAATTCAAATTTCCTGGACGTCAGAAGGTAGGTTTTGTAAATATGTTCAATACCTCAGTTTGCTTGTGAGACCATGTCATTGCATTGCTATTCTTATCTCTGATTTATTACATTCATGTCTCACCGTAATCAAAATAGACTTGTCAGTTCCATAAGAGTTCTTTTTTATTCTTTCCAAACCCATTGAGTGCTGGAAATAGATCGCCTACTGAGCTTAGGATTTTTATTTGTTGGCAGGATACCTCTGAATAGTGAATACAATAGGAATAAATGGAGGAGGGCAGAAATAGGGGGGGGGGGGAGTAGAAACATGACCTAAATCTGGCTGGGGAGTGCAGAGAAAAGTAATGTCCCCAGTGCATCTATGGTGGGAGAATGGTAATGTTTCTCAACCTCAGCAAATTTAAGATGTGTGGACTCCAACTCCCAGAATTCCCCAGCCAGCAGAGGCTTAGATTGCTGCCAATTTGGTCCATTGTAACCTCTCTTTTTTCCCCCTCTTCTGCTCACATGCTCCAGAGCAGACTGTTTCCCAGTACACAAATACACTGTAGCGTGCAGATGAAGTATGTGGGAAACACAAATACAGTTCAGCAAGGAGAAGAAAATATAGAAGCTTCCTATGTCCACTGCTGATAAAAGGGTTGGGAAGCACTCCAAGAGACATGTTCTCCATTCTTTCCCTCCTTTGTTTGTATGTTACAGTAACTGCCTCTAGATGAATGATAATGTAGGCATTTGTGACTCTTAGCTCTTTGAAGACAATTATATAGGCTGCTTCAACCTTTTCAGCACAGATTGGATTCCTGGCCATTTTTCTCATTTATTCTCTCCTTCCCTTTTCCAGATCCATATTTCTAAGAAATGGGGCTTCACCAAATTCAATGCTGATATGTTTGAGGAAATGGTGTCGGAGAAGCGCCTCATCCCTGATGGCTGTGGAGTTAAATACATACCCAGCAGGGGTCCTTTAGATAAATGGCGTGCTTTGCATGCAGCATGAGAGTCTGATGTAACTAGAGGGCAATTGTGCTAATTTCTTGACAAAAGACATCAAAATAAACAGCTCTGTGTACCTGCTGTGTGATTGTTACTGTTAGGCTACATCTTGAAAAGATGTAATTACCACATTAACAAATATCTCTGGCTTGATCTGTTACTGACATACATAAGGAAGGGACAGAAGCCCAATATTTGCATGGCAAAAATTCAGAATTGGATTCTTCTGTGTTTTTGGAACATTTATTTTCAGTGGGAATTTGTGCAATTACCAATCTAACCCTTGCAACATATCAGTGTATTTAGCTACTTTCTACATAGACTACTGGAGTTTGCTTATCATTAAATTCAGTATGTAGTTTGTTCAGTTTGAAAAATTTCCTTCAGAACAGGATGTCTAAGAGGGTTGTTAGAGGTCAATTTGATACTGCCATCCTGTTCTTGGCAAGGATCCTAGAATAAGTTGCTATTTTCTTCTCCAGCCAACCAAGTTTTTTCAGAATTCTCCAGTATGACCTGTCCGTCTTGGGTGGCCCTCCAAGGCATAGCTCATAGCTTCATTGAGTTGCGCAAACCTCTTCAACACAACAAGGCAGTGATCCATGAAGGAGTTTGTGGTCTTAGTCTTTAATGTTAAATTTCAAGCCAATTTTTGCACTCTTTTTTTTTTTTAATGAAAGGAGAGTGCAAAAGTTGGCTTGAAAGTCAGCATTAAAAATACTAAGATGGCATCCGGTCCCATCACTTCCTGGAAAATAGAAAGGGAAGAAATGGAAGCAGTCACAGATTTTTATTTTTATTTTCTTGTGCTCCAAGATCACTGCAGACGGTGACTGTAGTCATGAAATTAAAAGATGCCCTGTCAGACTATAAAAGTAAAAGAACTTTTCACTTCGAAGAGTGAAGTCGAAGGTCTTTTTTTCCTAAATATCTAAATTGGGAGAAACTGACAGCCCCTTGGGAGGAAAGCTATGGCAAATTTACACAGCATATTAAAAAGTAGAGATATAACTTTGTCAACAAAAGTCCATATAGTCAAAGTTATGGTTTTCCCCCAGTAGTGATGTATGGCTGTGAGAGTTGGACATAAGGCTGAGCGCCGAAGAATTGTGCTGCAGAAGACAGAGTCCCTTGGACTTCAAGGAGATCACATTGGTCAATGTTAAAGGAAATCAACCAGTCTGTTCTTTGGAAGGGCAGATCCTGAAGCTGAAGCTCAACTATTTTGGCCACTTAATGAAAAGAGGACTCGTTGGAAAAGACCCTGATGTTGGGAAAGATTGAAGGCAAAAGAAGGGGACAGCAATGGATGAGATGGTTAGATAATGTCATCAATGCAATGAACATGAATTTGGATAAACTCCAAAAGACTAGAGGATAGGGGTGGGCTGGTGGACTCTGGTCCATGGAGTCATGAAGAGTTGGACATGACTTTGTGACTGAACAACGGGATAAATTATCTTTATTTTTTAGAAGTTTCTTAGCTCCAAGAAATGGTAGTTGAATATATAGCTACCGGCACTGAGCTATTAAAAGGTGTTTAAGTGTTTAAGTCTCCAGACTAAAAAAGCTACTTACAACTCTTCCGTAATGTAGTAGTACTTTGGCAAAAGTGTGAGAAGATTCAGATGTGGACACTTAATTACTATTTTAAGTCCCATGAGGGCTTTCTAATTTTCATGCAAGCTAAAATCCAAGTTCTAAAATGTGAGCTAATTAAAACTCAGTTGCATATTTGATCATCCCAAGGTTTAGATAACTGCCTTTAGATTGAAATATTACAGAACTTAACTGTTGTGTGGACAATGTAGTCCTGCCAGCAGCTTTGGGATTTCCAAGTCGTACTTTGTCCATAGCCAGGGTCATCCCTGCTGCTTAGTTTCAGCTGAGGTCAGCCAGGTGCTGCTAAGACTTGAGCTCAGGATAAACATTTGCCCAAATCAGAGTTGCATTTGTTCTTTTTCTATCATAGTTGAGGGTGAATTATGTTGTTGGAGCTAACAGGTCCATTGCCTGTCCACATAGATGATCAGCTGGAAACTTCTTGGGGGGGGCGCTAATAAATTTTATTCCACCTTTATTTTTATAAGTAACTAAAGTGGTGAACAATTTTCCCCATAACAACAACCCTGTGAGGTGAGGGGTTGAGAAAGTGACTGGTCCAAAGTCACCCAGCCTAAAGTGGGATTAGAACTTGAACTTTTGTGATTTCTATCCTGGTGCCTTAATCAATAGACAGGTGTTTCTCAACCTTGGCAATTTTAAGATACGTGGACTTTAATTCCCAGAATTCAACTGAAAAATTAGAAAAGGTTGAGAAACACTACAGTAGACTGTTATCAGGGAATTGTTCTGTACTAAGGATATCAAGGCATTCTGGGACCAGCATAGGTTAAGTGAAATAGAGACAATTTAAAAACAAGGTTGCCACACTGAAAAAAATGTAAATGATAAAAAAAGGTTCACAAGGAGCTTCAAATTTTAAGTTACTTCCTGTTCATACCTTTATATGAAGGGCAAGGAGTCATGTAAGAGCATGACATCTCTGCTATTAGAAATTATTTTACCTGTCCTTCCTGTTTCTGAAATGTCTGTTCTTAAACTTGGACAGAAAAAAGCTACTTAAAATGCTCCCCTTTAAACCAATATGCTAATGGGATGACAAATTAGACTTAAGCCATAGTTCTTTTTATCACAGTTTATTGGGTAAAGTGAGTTCACACAACATAGTATACCATGAACCATATTCTACGAGCCAGAATGGCTGACTTTACATAGGATATGAATTGTGATGGTTTGGTTTTTACAGCATCCTGAATCTAGACTAATGAGACACCTATGTTCACACAACATAGCAGCTGTCAAGCAACTTATGATTTAATCAATTGATAAAATGTCTGAGTTCTTAGCCACAAAATAATTACATTTTAGCTAAACATAGGCTAAAAAAACCTGTTCAGTGTTTAGTGTAAACAAGCAATACATTGAATTTTATGGTGTGTGCGTGTGTTATTAACTTCTTGTTTTCTTCTTGATTGCACATTAAGCCTATTGTTATCTTAAGATTGACAATGGCATTTTAACTTAGAGAATTTCAGACAGCTGAATGTTTATCAAATACTATACCAAATGTTTATGTTCAGTCTCAAATATAGATAATAAACTTCCAGCGCACTTGTTTAGGGCCACAAAAGCCTATTCTGCCAGTGCCTTGATATATACTTGTGGTAAAGTTGTTCCTGCAAATAATAACAAACATTACTGCATATCATAAAGCTGCAAAAGGCTATTTAGACAACCGGGCCCACTCTCTTTCAGTTGCCCCAAAGGTGCTTTATTTTCAAAAGGGAACTGGACTTTCAAGAAAGCACCTTTGAGATAACCATGACCTGAATGATTGAGAATCTCCGTAGACACTCTTTCTTTTGCTTGAACACATCTAGCAAAGCAAGACCTGCCTTTGGAGAACTGGCTCCACTATACAGATAGTCCTCAACTTACAACCATTCGTTTAGTGACTGAAGTCACAACAGCACTGAAAGCAATGACTTACGACCATTTTTTCACACAACCGTTGCAACATCCCCATGGGCACCTGATCAGACTTCAGGCGCTTGGCAACTGGCCTGCATTTATGGCAGTTGCAGTGTCCCAGGATCACCTTTTGCAACCTTCTGACAAGCAAAGTCAATGGGGAAGCCAGATTGGCTGAACAACTGTTTTCGTAACTGAACAACTGCAGCAATTCACTTTAACAACTATGGCAAGAAAGTCAAAAAATGGGGCACAACTCACTTAACCACTGCTTTGCTTAGCAATGGAAATTTTGAGTTCAGTTGTGGTCAGGGCTATGAAGTTTTAGACTTTTATTTGGGGAAAGAGATGGGATGGTGAGAACTGCCTGGGGCCCACCCAAAAGATGTTCCTTGTTTGAACTGGAAAAATGAACCGGTTCTCTATTCAAGGCAATGAAATTGGCAACTGACATGGAATCCCAGGAGTTATTTCAGTGTTTGGGGTGATCAACATTGAAACCAATGACATTGGAAACAATGAGAAGCAAGTGACAGTGACTAAAGCAACATACAAGTTGGCAACATCCTACTCCTGGACTCCATTTGACTTTTATTTAGTAGGGACCTACTATAGGTTAGATTACTTACTTTCCCCATTTCCCTTCATTTTCTATAATACGCTGGTGGACAACTTAGAGTTCCTGCCGGGTCTTTGGAGCAAGCTTCAGTTTCACTTCCACAGGGTAGTGATCACTGATTTCTAAGGCCTATAAAAATGAGAAAGTCTGGGTTCTTCAGGCTTGCCATATATAAACATTCCCTTTTTTTAAGGCGAGAGAATAACAAAGCCAACTCACCTCTTCTTCAGACAATCCAAGTGCCTTTGTGAAATTGTACGGCTTTGCTGATCCGGGCACAACAGCAGAGAGTAATTCTTCTCCATGAACGATGATTCTAAGAGGAAAACAGTGATAGTTGGACTGTTTCCAGGTTTCAGAAAGGTACTTACAGGTGGCCAATTTGTGTCAGGAAGCAGAACAGTGTAACATTCCTGAAGGACTGGTAGGCCTGACTGAGGAAGGGATTCAGAAGTGTTCTGCCTGCATTTCTAACCTTAGTTCAATAGATTACTCAATAGAGCATCCCTATCATGTTACTAATGAGTGACTGCTTGCCTCTAAGGCTGACAATGATAGGACTGTTTGTGGAATGATGCAAACGTTTTGGAGAAAGCAGATGGCTGAACTTGAATGCTGCAGTTTAGTACCTGTCATAAGAACAGCAAGTGCGGTGGCTGACGGTGGTATCTTCTTCGTCGCTGATAAGCCAATGGAAGGCATGGTGATTGCGCAGACGGATCCTGGCCCACGCGCTCATTGGGATGTAAGCACCACCTGCATTCAGGTCTCCCAGCACCATCACATTCTGTTGAGGTGGGGCAGGAAAGAAGATTGGAAGCATTCTCATGGTTGGCTCATCTAGTTCAGCAATATGCACCCCCTGCTCCCAGAATGTACCTCTGTTTTCCACCAGTGCATTAGCTCCATGCATACTTCAAACAGCAGGTCAAGCTCATGGACAGCTTCCCGAGGACAGGTATGGTGCAAGAGTAGCACAAAGTCTGAAGCAACTGTGTAGAGGTGATAGTAATACAGACAATATGAGCTGATAAGGATTTATCCACATGTACCAATATGTTTCCAGAGACCAGCTTGGTGTAGTAATTAAGGCGCCAAGCTAAAAACTAGTGTGTGAGTTCTCACCTTAGCAAAAGTCAACTGGGTGACCTTGGGCCAGTCACTTTGTCTCAGTTGTAGGAAGTAGGAGAAGGCAAATCACTTCTGAAAACCTTGCCAAGAAAATTGCAGGGACTACAGCAGTCAACAGGTGAAGGCATAAAAAAGCAGTGCACTTCCAAGCACCTTGGAAGCATTTCCTCATGGCTACAAAAATTGGACCCAAAATAAACATTTCATGGCACAATTGTATCTTGTGTTGCTTTTGTCCTTTTGGTTGTTTGCAAATAATTATGGACATTCAGTGTGATACTTCAGGAATATTATACATTACACTTTAGATTTATATTAAGCTCTTCCATTTAATAACTGTAAATCATCAATACTGGTCCAAAAAACTACTTGGATGTCATTGAATACCTCAGTCAAGATAGGATGCTGAATTATTACTCCATTGTACTTTCTTTAAGCACAGGATACATAACATCCTGCCTATAACCCCACTAACTGTTCCATTATTAGCTAGTGCTCTATAGAGTGGAGAGAACAATTAGCCACAAAACTCAGGCACAGTTTCCACCATATTTACTGGGTTATATTTCTTACAATCGTGTGCTATACCTGCTTCAGAGCTGGAAAGTTGTGGTTACAAAATACAAGGATTTCAGTTCTTGCTATTTTTTCTTTTGTCATATCTGACTGGGCAGTCACTGAGGTCCTGCCCTTAAGAAATTTTTGCCCAAAACAAGTTCTTAGATCTATGAACAGAACCACTAACCTGTGTATGGGGAATGGAAACGCACAGCAAATGGTCCCCTAGCAAAATCTCTGGCATCCTCATCTCCAACTTGGCACCAAGCCATAACTGACACAGCATCCCGACTGTCAGTGAGAAAAATAATCAGGATAAAATGATTGTGTTCCCATGAGGGTTCATTATCCAAAAGACTTAAGTATGGACTCTTCCTCTGGTTTTTGTTTCCTTGGTATGTCAGGCTTTGACAAACTCAAAGTATTTCAATCCAAGCATGATTCTCACATAATCTTTTTAGCAAGGTTTATTGAAATGAATGTAAGACTGTACATAACTGTACTATTTCCCATTGAGAACCAATTCACTCCCTACTTCCTAAGGATTTTTCTAGTTTCCTTTAACTAACTTTCCTGTAATCAAGAGAGAAGATTTTTTCAATGGTGGTGAAATGCTTGTAGCTGGCTGTTTACACAAGTGTTATCTGAATTTTTATCAGAGAACTTACCATTGCATCATATATGAAGATGACTTTAGATTTGAGACAACCTTCCCCAAATCACCTTGGACAATTACTGCTACCTAGCATTGTATGGCCCAAGGTTCTTTTGGAGGACCAGACTGGGGACTGACCATCCTAGAGAATATCTACATGTATGTGATCATTAAGAGATGACATAAACTTGATGGCTCATAATCACAAATTACTGGGAAGATAAATCATAGGCAAGACAGAGATATTAAGGAATAAAGACTGGTATTTAAATGTTGATATACAGGATAAAGTTTGGTAGCAGTTACAATAGCTTTCTGAAGATACTTCAGCCAGTTTTGGCTTTGGTACTAGAAGCTCTGATTTAATGCTATTTCCAGATCCGCAGATATTATTACCGATATACAAAGACATTCTGCTCCTTGTAGCTACTTCGTCCAAGTCTCTTGCTCTCTAGGCAGCTGTAGTGATGAGACGGATCATACCTGCCATGTAGGAGACAGGAAAGGAGGAAATCAGTGATGCTATGTTACTTAAAAAAAACAAGATGCCACCTTCCCGCTGAGACTATACAACTGGCTCCAGGTTTAAGGAAAATGGCCTATTACTTCTCCCAAAAGAAGAGATAAAACTGTTGGTGGTGATTTCTCTTTACCCTGATTCTAAACTAATATTTAAGGGAAATAATTTGTCCCAAAAGTTATGGTTGCTTTCTACCTGTTTTATAATCAATACAATATAATTTCACTCCATTACAGAAGAATGCCAAGTTACATTTACTTCCCAGGTAAAGTATTTCAGGATTGGCCACAGTAGCACTGACATCTCAGAAGAACATTCTATAAGTGTCCTCCTTGGATGTACAAAGGCTGCAATTCATTAAATAAGAATGTGCTGTCCTTGATAACATTAAAACTTCAGAACCCAGAAGCAGCCATCTCACTCCTAGAAATAGAGTTTTGGAGAATGGCATAAGACTGCAGGTCAGATGTAGAAGATGGAAGAATTAAAACATTAACACAATCTATATGAATAAGAGGCACAATATCAGTGCTACAGATTCTAATGCTTTTTTTTCTTTGGTGCACTACTCGAAGTATGATCCTATACTTTCACCCTATTGGGTTATTGTCTGCAGATCATCTTATTCTGCGGTACATTATGATTAGAATTGTTTGCTAGTACCTATTGAGCTTCTGCAGTAGTGCCTGAATAGCCATTCCCTTGGAATCACGCACCTCTTGCACAGCAGAGATATCACAGCGAGACAGGATCTGGACGTCAGAAAACAGATGCACTTGTTATTGTTATGTCCATTCTCATGACTTGAGATACTCACCAAAGCATATTGGGAATTCTGAAGTCCACATATTTTATAGTTGCTAAGTTTGAAAACACTGCTCTACATTATTTGTAAGAGAATCTGGTGTTGCTGCCTGGAAGATTAAAGCATCAGAGGACAATGCTACATAGCAATCTGCTCTCCCATAAGTGATAAATGTTGTCAAGCCTTCCACAGCTGGGCAAGTTCAAGGAAGAAAGGATCACATGGTCTTCTGCACGGTGTCTTCAGTGCTGGTGTTGGGAAACATGTAAAACCTTGGAAACCATAAGAGGAATTCCCAAGCCTTATTTATTCTGAGTTCGCTAAAACAGTCTCTTTGAATGAGGTCAAGTGCTTCTTCCTGAATTTCTCACTATCTGTGATGAGTTGCTGTTTGTAAAATGAACTGCCAGCTGACTTGGTTTTGGTCTCCTGATTGTTTCTGTCTTTCCTCCCCTCCATTATTTTCCTAGTCTCCTCACTCCCTCTTCCAATTTTTCATGATGCTGTATCTCCTAATAGTTCATTGAGCATTCATCAACAAGAATTAGATCGTACTAATCTTATTAAAAGAAGAAATTCTTTTGATTAGCTTAGTATGATTGATATGTATTAACCTAGGCAATCTTCTGATCTTTGGTCAACCAGGTTCAGTACTGTCAACACCAATTTTGGCAAAAGAAGTCCTTGACCTTCTCCAGTCTCCCAAATTCCCCTTTTGTACCTCCCCAATCCCTTCTTCCTACATTTGCTGAAAAATAGCAACAATTTCCCAACACTGTGTATCAGGAATCCTAAAAAATGCAAAGTAAGTCCTAAATAGGAAAAAATAGATAAAGGTACATCCAAATTCTCTCTGAAATCACAGGAGGAAAAGAAAATCCTGCTTCTGGTCACTGTGAAAAAGTCATACCTGCAACTGTGGCCCTCATCATCCCCAGGCTGACAAACACAGCTCCAACCACCAAAACATACAAGCAATTGCAGCACTCTCCAACTCTTCTAGCTAGAGAGACCCAGACTGAATCAGAGACCTTTCCTAGCTGTTCAAACACTGCCACTTTCTTTATAGTAACATGCTTTCTACTTTAGCTGAAGTAGGTATCAATTTTTATTTCAAGATGTGGTATTTCCCAATTGATGGATGAACTGTTGCATTTCCCCTTTTTGTTCATATTCTTTGATAATCTGTGCCTGACTTCTGTCACAAGTACATTGGATGAGGACACTTCTGTTTTTTAGCTAGATTTACATTAGGAAACTTTCATTAGGATATCAAAGTGGCATACACGCTCCTTCCTTTTTCCCCACAACAGTGTGATGAGTTGGGCTGAGACCCTGTGTGACCCTGTGTGATGGGTTGGTTCTGAGAGACTGAGTGACTGACCCAAGGCAACCCTGTAACTTCCGTACCTGAAGGAGGACTTGTCCATTTCTGCCCTTCACCCTTCCAGCTGTCCCCAGATCACTTCTGAATCTGGGTTGAGTGCCAGCTTCTCTCAGTGCACTGTTATCACCACTTCCTCCACCCCACTAGTTGCATCATAAACTCACCTGGACAAGAGCTCTCATCACCCTCTCGTTGGCTGCCTTGGCTTGTCCAAAGCTTCGTATGTTGAAAGCACAGATTTTGAAAGATGCAACCACAAACATCATGTCCAGCAAGAGAAACAGAAAGGTGAAGGCTTGCGCCATGGGCCTAGGAGAAAGAGCATGTGTGATCACAGGAGAGAGAGCATGTGTGTCTCTAGCTGCATAGAGGAAAACAATGGTGCAGAGAACTACATGGCCACATCAGCAAGGGGGAGGACACCACCTTTTGTGCTGCATGTTGAGTTAGTCATGGAACAATGTAGCAGAGAAAACGCTGGACTTCATTGGGCTAGTCCCCTTCCATCTCATTCCTGATTCTTTAGGTCTACCCTATGGATAGATCTCAGGAGCATTCTGGTAGGACCCAAACATTGTTTAAAAACTCTGTTTAGAAATCTCCACCCCTACCCTGTTGTCATCTAGATGTGCTGGAATACAATTCCATTAATGCTCAAGCTGAGGAAGGCTGAATAAATCACACTAGCCAATTTACCTTTTCAAAAGAATAATTTTATTGATCCAGTTTGATTTTTCATAAAAGATTGTCAATCCAGTTTAATTGTACAATTGCAGTTGGGCATGTACAGTGTGAGCATACACCCTTTGGTATTACAAACATGTGTATGTTTATGGCTGTATGTACCTCTGTGTGTGTGTGTATGTATGAGAGTGTGGACTCCTTGGATTAGTCTCTGCAGATTTTTCACAAGGTGTTTCAGAGCTGGTTCACCCTTCTCTCCTTCCCAGGGCTGAGAGAGAGAGTGACTGGCCCAAAGTCATCCAGCTGGCTTGGCCTAAGCAAAACTAGAATTCACTGACTCCCGGTTTCTAGCCTGGTGCCTTAACCACTAGACCAAACTGGCTCTCTTGTATGCACATGCATGCTTACAATAAGTTTTATCACATCAAGCAAGATTCTAATACAGTAAAATATTTGTAGCTCAGGATTGAAATGAGGGGTCCTTGGTGCTCTCTGAGCTTGTTTGTTTTCTTACAGATGTTTCATTACCCAAATTAGGTAACATTATCAGTGCTTTAAGGAGCGCTGTTTGCTGCCAGTTTATATACTCAAGCAAGATTCTTCTTGAATATACTGTGATCGAAACATAACCTTCCATTATATTTTCCATTAATGGTGTTGTTTAAAAATACTGCAACTAATGGGGAAGAACAAAGTCAAAGAACAAGATTTAGTCATAGGAATAGAGCTAAGCTATAAATAAGGTGTGACAGTGATTGAAAATATTGCAAAGCCAGAGTTATCTTCAACACATACCAGGGAATCTGTTGAAACCAGTTCAAACAATGGTGCATCATTTAGAAAGAATTTAAAAGTTCCTGTTCAAAACCATTGTTCATTCCTTAGTTAATATTACATATATTTATATATTTTTGAACCAGTTTTACAAAATAAACAAATGGAATCATAAAACCAGGGCCTGATATAAAATCCACAAAACTGCCCATCCACCTCAATGTCCATTAACTGGCAACCCCTTTTTGGTTAAAATTTAAAATTACAATAAAAGCTACCTTAATGATGTGTTCAACTTTAGGGAGTAGTAAAAGTGCAGAAAGTGCTGAAATACATGAATCACCAGCAATACATTAAGGATTTTTTTTTCATATAATGATCTAAAGTTTTCTAAAGTTTTCCTTTATCATGACAGATCTGTCATGAAGATGCATATTAAGACAATAAATGAAGGACTTAGGAAACGTACTGATTCATATGGAAAATTCTATTCACAGGTTTATCCCAGCTTATTTAGGCCTAGATTTATTTATTTTTTAAGCAAGCCAGGGAACTGAACTTCAACACGTAAATGTCAATGCTATTTTTGCTGCCGATTTTCAGGTATTGGTATAGCTTACACTGTGCTGTAAAATATATAATATTTATACTGTACAAAATGAATTCCCACTGCTCAGTGTGATAGGCTGGAATCACACACACACACACACAAAACATATATATAATCCTTTTATGAAATGTTCCCTGAGTCAAGAAGTAAAATATCAAGCATCGTATTTCCATGGTTCTGTGCTGATGTTTACGTTCCTTGTTATTCACTATCCACCCTTGTTTTTTAGTATCCAGATTCTTTGTTTGGCTACTAAAGAAGGGAGACTACTGTTAATTCTTGACTTAAGACCACAATTAAGCCAAAATGTCCATTGCCAAGCAAGACAGTTATTAAGCAAGTTGCACCCCCGTTTATGCCACAGTTGTTATGTGAATCATGCAGTTGTTAAATGAATCTGACTCCCCTCATTGAATTTGCTTGTCAGAAGCCAGCTGGGAAGATTACAAAAAGTGATCACATGACCCCAGGATAGTGCAACTGTCATAAATACATGCCAAGCATCCAAATTTTTATCACGTGACCATGGGGAATGTTACAACAGTCATGTGCAAACCAATCATAAATCACTTTTTTTC
>JANHFL010003548.1:20323-30684 GCA_032468155.1 Oxyrhabdium leporinum | reverse complement strand
CTATCTATCTATCTATCTATCTATCTATCTATCTATCTATCTATCTATCTATCTGTCTGTCTGTCTGTCTGTCTATCCATTTTTTAAAAATTATTTTTATGTCTTTATTTGCTACTTATTTTACAAATAACTCAAAGTTGTGAACATATCCAACACATCTTCCCCACAACAACAATCCAGTACGGCTGAGAGAGATTGACTCACCCATCCCTCTGGCTTTCATGGCTAAGACAGGACTTGAACTCATAACCTCATTTTCCAGCCTGGTGTCTTAATAACTGGACCAATTTCAGTTGAGAGAATGGTGGTTCATAAACACACAAATCATTGTAATAAACAAAAGAAAACATAATAAAATAATTAGCAAAACTTCACTGATGCTTTATAAGACAGTCTCTTTCCCACTTATCACAGTAGGAGCTGTGAGCAATGGCAAATAGTATGCTTTCATTAGGTAAATTTTATAGCTCTTAAATCTCTCCCCTCCCCCTTCTACATTAATTAGATTACATAGCTTTTGGGAAAGTAAATCAGGAAATGGTGTTTCCTGGCTTAAAGTTTATGCAAGAATCTGAATGGACACTAAATGAATTGGATCTATACACTAAAACACTCATGTCTGTTTGTAACTTTAAAATGAGCAAAACAGTGCATCAAATTTTTGAATCAGTATACCTCAAATGGACTAACTTACGGAATGGATCCAAGACTCACAACTCCTGTGGTTTTGAAATTTGGTAAA
Source organism: Oxyrhabdium leporinum (assembly GCA_032468155.1). Classification (NCBI taxonomy): domain Eukaryota; kingdom Metazoa; phylum Chordata; class Lepidosauria; order Squamata; family Cyclocoridae; genus Oxyrhabdium; species Oxyrhabdium leporinum. The sequence continues at coordinate 29,942 of JANHFL010003548.1, read as the reverse complement.
ATTGTGGCTGCTTCAATCCTGCTGTGCACCACCACGATCAATTCAGTCACATAATAGTTATTTCCAATGCCTCCTGAATGGAATGGGACTATTAGCTGTTGACCCTTGGCAGTTATTTTTTTCTAAAAGTAATTTCCTTTATATCAATGATTTAGTCAATATTTTACTTTAAAGGTGAATATAGAATTGGAACATACCTGTGATATGTCAAATAAAGTATATTTGAAAAGGCAATAAGAAGGATTATAATATCATTCCATGGCTTGAAAAATATTACAGGAAACTGATAAATGACATTGATTAGAAATTGGTCAGTTACACTGAGCAGCTGATACAGTCTAGTAATGGCTTTTATGTGAAAACATTTATTAGTTGTTTAATCTGTGATTTTCTGTTCAATATTCAATCTGAATTCATTTCAGTGATGAGATGAGAAGTAGCAAATTTAGTACATTTGTGGCAGGTTCAGACATAAAATCTGTTTTTTTCCTATGACAGACTGCACTTTGTGCTATAAAGAAGAAATTCTATGCAAGAAAAACTGCAAATCAATCATATTTTTTGTCTGCACCTGATTAAAAATGCTTAGTAAGTCTGCATTTCTGTAATTTAATGTAAGCAAAAACTGGCACCTTAAATCATGTGTTTTGTTTTCCAGATCCTTATTCTTATTAGGAGGGAAAGACACTACTCAATCTCATTCCTGCTCATACCTCTCATTTCTAGAATTTCAGTGCATATTCATCATCATTTCAGCCATTGTCTATCCACTGCAGGATGAAGGCCTCTTCCGCATGTTTCCAACCTATACGATTTTGAGCTTTCTTTTGCCAATTGGGCCCACAATACTTGCTGATGTTTTGGGTCTCTTTTGTGGACACTTTTTATAAAGTGGGATCCATTCTATCTCTGCTTTGGTTGTATCTGCCATCAGTTCTTCTTGCTAGGTGACCAGCCCATTTCCATTTCAATTATTTCACTCTCTTGATGATATTGTATACTTTTGTTTGTTCTCTAATCCACGTACAAGTCTTTCTATCTTGTCTTGTAATGCTGAATATGTATCTTTCCATGGCTGTTTGCACCACTTCTAGTTTTTGTATCGATTGTGGGGTTAGTTTCCATGTTTCACCAGCATACGTTAGAGCACATAGCACGCACTGATCAAAAACCTTTCTCTTCAGGCATAGTGGGAGGTTGTTCCTAAAATCATGCTTAGCTTTCCTAATGCCGGTCAACCACATTAAACACACTGTTCAATTTCCTTTGTTGTATCATCTCCCATTGAGATCTATTGGCCAAAATATATGTAGTGGTCTACTATGTTTAGTTCTTCTCCAGATATATTTCTTTCTTTCTGTAGTGACTGTATTAAACATAACCTGGCTCTTTTTCAGATTTATTTTTAAACCAAATGGTTCCCCTGCTTTGTGCAGCTCTTGTATGTGTCTTGGTAGCTCTTCTAGATCTTGTGAGAAGAAAACTATATCATCTGCAAATCTTAATTAACTTAAATAGGCACTATTGATTTTATTCCATCTTTTGCCCAGTGTAGTTTGCAAAATACTTCTTCAGGCTGAGAAAAGGATAGGTGATATTGTAACACCTTAACCATACACGATAACCATGCACTTTGTCTATATTATTTCTAGTCTGTCTTTGCATTCAGAAGAGTTAGTATTACAAACTGGTGAAATATTTAAAATGCTGATTTCTGCAAGAAACCTTTATTTCTATCTACTTATGTAATCGAAGAAATACATAACATGCTCATGGTAATATCCCTCATTCCCTACTGGTCATGTCTCAAGAAGATGCTAAACCTGACACACTTATTGGAGAAAGGAAGAAGAAAGAAGTGGGCTAATTCCGTCAGTGAAGGTGAATTCTAGCTTTCTTGTGGCCACATGGAAAGAATGTGCAGTGTCAAAATAATTTTACTTTAATTTTCCCAGTAAATGTCTACTTAATGACATTTGTAAAATAGAGTCCTGCAGCTATCCCCATTCATAAGGAAGAGTAGGAGGAGCAGTAGCCAGAGGAAGAGTGCATACTATTTTCAGTGACAGCTGCACTTGTATGGAACTTGTAGTGGATCTCATTTCAAAAGGTTTTGTGCTTCTTACTTCTCTCAGGATTAAAAAAAATCAAATCCATAGCTAGTTATTCCAATCTAAGCAATGTATTGCAAGCAAAATTATGCAATGGGACTCTAATGTTTTGTGTGGAAAAGGAATGCTATGTCTTCATTTCAAGTTATCCTTCCAAGTGAATTTAAAATATGAACTTCCACTTTCTGCATTTGAAATATTAGTCATATGTTTTACTAGCAGGTTTTGGCTGCTATGGAAATAATCTACTCAGAAAAAACAGGTTGAACATAATGGATTGGAGGCATGTAGACTTGCAGGCATGTAATGGATTGGAGGCATGAGCTCTCACAAAGGTTTTCTTTTATTGCTTTTTTGGTTCAGAAAATGAGGGAAGAAGAGATATTATAGAAATGTAAGTAAAACATGGAAAAGCATTTCTCCTTCCTTTCTTTTCATGCTCTCCGTTGCCCAAAAGCTAACATAAAATCCCTATGGCACATCATCCTGGCAGTTGAACTTTTTCCTGGCACTTTGTCTTCAATGTTTTGAATGTTATTTTTACTATTGATTCATTGAGCTTTTTGGACAACTTTGTTCATTAATGAACATATATGTTCCATTGTATACTAAACAAAATTAAGGTGGTGTTATTTTGAGTTTCTTTCTCGTGCTTCCCTCTTGTCAGGGCTCTATAATCTCTTCTGCAGGTACTTCCTGAACAGCTCACGGCTTGCTCATTTCTTCCCTGTATCCAGGGTCAGTTCTAAATTCTTTAAAACCACAAATATAGGATTAGTACGCACAAAGGAGAAAAACCATTATTAACCTGATAGGCCTTTGATTCCTCTTTATGATTTTATAGAATTACCTCTGCTAAAATATATTATTTTTCTTTGCGGTTTTTAACTGATATGTAGCCTCATTATGTTGGGAAAAGATCCACTGTTTTTATATGTAGACATTTGTGTACCAAAAAAAGATGTACCAAGCAAAAACCACAGATTGTGTAGTATTTATTTCTTTAATATATATTTTATGTAACTTTTACATAACTTTTCCTACGATCTCATCTCATGATAGTTTGCCATAAAAAGAAATATAATAATATCTGTATTTGATATATTCATTTAAAAAAATATGGGATGGAAAACAAACCAAAGAAAATTCATTCTTCCTTTGTCTAGGGAAGTTAAAACAATGGTCCAAGAGATACTTAAAGCTATAATAGTAAGCATTTCACTAATTTCAGGAGAAGATTCCAAAATGCAAGCAAAATGCCAAGGATGCCCGAAGATAATATAACACAATCTTGCAAGATGCAGTATAAAGTTAATTAATGTTCAGTGATGTTAATTGTGCTTTAATTGAGTTCAGACTAAAGTCTTCGGAATGGGGCGGTATATAAATGTAAAAATAAATAAATAAATAAATAAATAAAATAAAGTAACATATAACAAAATCCCCCAAATGGTTTTATAGCTCTGCAGTTATTTAAATGTGATATGTTTATTGAACTTAAATAAGAAGTCTCTACTTTATATCGCAAACTGCTTTTATTGAAAGGCTCTTTTGAAATGGTTTGTTGTATGACAGTAGAGGAAAGTGAGGCTTGTGTAAGATTGTGAAACTAGTGTTGGGATTCTAAGTACCCTATTTGGTATTCAGATTCCTTTGTTATAAGCAAGGGTGGTCTGAATAGTTGGCACTGTCTATTTTATCCTCCACTTTTTGTTGTTCTCTAAAAAGAGCAGTACAAACATGATGTTAAGGAAATAGAATAAGCTGGCAGGGGACAGCTGACACATCAATCTCAGGAACTAATACAGGTAATCTCTCCACCCCCTGGTACAAACGTTCATTTAGTGAATTTTCACAAGAACAAATTTATGCAGAAAGGGTACTTACATTAGAAATTCAAAACTTCTATTAAAAAGAATCCTCTGTAGTCATGTGACTTGGATTCAGTCACTGCTGCAGCAGTGACCATTTTTAACTATGACTTGCGTGTGCCGTTCAGGGTTACAACATGCAATTTCCTGAAGCCAGTAGTTTTGTTTTGGTTTTGGTTTTTGTTCCTGGTCACATGGTCAAACAAGATCCAGTGATTTTTGCAGCTGGCGCAGCAGGAAGTTGGTTTTTGGGTTTTTTTGGTGTTGCATGGGTTTCAGGACGTGCTAGAATTGAATGCTAGAATTGCTTCTGTAAGTATTTTAAAAATATTCTTTTTTGTTATTCTATGGTACTGTACTGTTTGTTTGTAAACACTTTTAGGAGCTGCTCTGCTTTTTAAGTATTATACTTTGCAAACTATTGTGTTTGTATGTACAGTACTTTCCAAAGATAAAGTTTATTTGCATTTGCCTTGAAATGTTAGCCAGCGTCTACACAAAACATTCAGTAACGTTGTGTTTTCTTTCATTTCTTGTGGAGATTAATCTATATTACTGCAATTTGTAGGTTTTAAATTTAAATTTAGAAATTCAAGAAATTGTGGATGTCCCATCACTGGAAGCTTTTAAGAAGAGACCTAATAGGCATTTATCAGAAATACTCTCTTGTGAGAGCAGTGGGTTAGACTAGATGACCTCAAAAGCCCCTTCCATCTCTGTTACTGTTGCAAGCCGAGAGTTCTGTAAATCCCTCCCCCATCTTCCTCGATGTGGTTGGAGACTCTTAAGCTAATTAGTGGCAAGTTGATTTTTTTTAAAGCAACTGCAGTCGGCGAGTTGTGTAAATTATTGCCCCACCTCCCTTCTGGGCAGCTGTCTGAAGAAGCTTGAGCTGACTAGCAGCAAATGGGTTTTTTCTTAAATTGCTTGGAAACCACAGGAAAGCCTCTCAGTTCAATTAAGGTGGGCAGCGATCAATTAATTAATTGGAGGAATAGTAAGTTATATCTTCATTCATTTAATGAGCCATTTGATTCAATTAATGAATTTGATTTTAAAAATTTGTGAAATTGAGTCTGATTCATTTGACGATGGGCAGTCTCCATTAAGTTCGTACCTCAAGGACTACCTGTGTATCACTTCTGAGAGTTTGTCTGTCCCCACTCTCCTTCTAATGGCTCAAATCATAGGGTAATAGATATTTATTATATAATATACTTGATGAAAATACTTTCTGTAATGTTTAAAAGTATCATAATTTCCAGATTATAAATACAACGTTGATATTGCTAATATGTTCTATATGTCAACATTAGAATTCTTGATAAAAAAAATTAATCTCATATACAAGAGACATCAGAAATAAGATAGCACAGAAAATCATTTGCAACACTGATACCCATTTTTACATGTCTGATCTTCACCACAAGCCATCTGATGCTTGAGTTGTACATTCATCCCCTCTCCAGATGTAGGATGTCTGTTACCAATGAATTATGGATCAGAGGAATACTTTATGGTTTTATTTATAATTACCTGTTAATTGGTTTCTCTTATTTGGTTACCAAGCTTTAAACAATGCTTTCTAGAGAAATACATATGTATACCCATTAAAGAAAGAAATTAAATGGACAATTAGAAGTTATTCTGCTCCTTTTGGACTTAAGTCATGCATTTCAGCACATATGTATGTATGTATATACAGATAAATGTATGTTATGATGTCTTTCAAGTTTAAATAATCTGCTGGTTAGCTTGTTGGTATATTTTCAGATAGCCAATCAATAAATCTATTTATAAATGTATTTTAAGAAAGTCAAAATAGTCTTCACTTTTTCTGTCTTTTCCTGTAACTGATCCCTAGTGTACTGTAAAAATGCTAGATATATTACACGATTGTGGGAAAAGAAGGAAACATTAACATTAGGAAACCAACAATAGAAAGTCGTCATACCTGTTTCAATCATCCTCCCTTGCATTTACGAAATTAAAATTAATATCACTTTATTATTTATTATTAATCCCACCCCATTCATGTCAGAGGCATTGTTTAAAGGCATTGCTTCCAGGTTAAAAGGATTAGCTGGTGACATCACCATTGCACAGGGGATACCTGTGTGGACTCCTTTCATGTAGCTGTCAAGGAGCCAGCGTGAATGACAGGAACTCACCCCACTATGAAGCATCACTCAGATCTCGAACGTAAGCTTGCTAACTAAATCTAACCACATGAACCACTGCATTCCTTAATTATTAATAATTATTAGTTATTATATGACAACAGTAATAACTAGAATAAATAATAATATACTAGACAATAATGACTAGAATAAATCTAATTTGTAGATTGGTTCTTCATTTGGAATGTTTTTCTTTTTATATTGTTTTATTTCTGTTGCTGCAATATTAATAGGTTTTGGTCAGCAGCCTTTCAAAAATAGATTTTAAAATCATGATCTGTCCACAGTCAAAGCTGTACAAATTGTTTTTTCATAGATTTTAATTAAAAATTATACTACAATTGTGGAGGCTTAAGAGGATTCTCATAATAGCAGTGTTGCAAAGAACTTTGAAATGAGAATGAATGACAAAATTTACTAGGAACTCCACTGTCTGTCTGTAGAGAGATTTGAACCTTGACTTTATAGTCCCAGGCTGACAGCTTCACTTCTATATCATTTTTTTTCTAATAAAAAAGAAGCAAAATGCCCTGTAGTCAGATTAGTACTTAACCTAGCTAATAAAGTTTTTTTTCCTGAACAATCCAAACAGAATTGAATGTGGATTTTGCCACTATTTGAATAAAGTCGGTTTTTACAGGGACAAATAGCCCTACTCAAATGCTCATTGGTAGAACTAGCATAAATAGAACTGAATGTCTGTCACAGTGAAAGGGGGAGTTAATTTATTATCCAAAGCAATCTGGCGGTAGGACAAGAAGCAATGGGTGGAACACATCAGAGGAAGATCCAACCTGAAACTAATAAGAAATTTCCTAAGAGAATAATTAATCAATAGAACAATTTGCCTTCTGAAGTTGTGAGTGCTCCATCATTGGAGATTTTCAAGAAAAGATTGCACAGCCATTTATTCAGGATGGAGCAAAAACTTCTGCCCTGGGCAGGGAGTTGGACAAGAAAACCTCCAAGGTCTCTTCCAGTCCTATGATTCTGTGACTTATTGGTAAACATTTCTTAAGAATACCATGAAAAGCATGCCACCCACAGATAAGCCACACCTAAAAAGTTTCACATGTTTTTCAATATATTCTAAATGATTTTAAGACTTTTCATTTTGTATCAATAAATGCTGTTTTCCAGAACGACATTCCATTTTATATTTTTGCAACTGACTTATATGCAAGAGGCACATTTTTCATGGTATTTTGTTTAAAAATGTAAGGGTCATATAATCTGTGATTATATATGGGTACTTCAGAAAAGTACCTATATATATATACCCATATATTACTGCATATTTTTGATAAACCCATCCACAGATAAGTCAAACACAATTTTGGAAGTACACAGTATTTTGGAAGTTAAAATTGTTAGTTGATCCATTGTTACAGTATATATGTTCTTAAGTAATTTTGAAATGTTGAGGTTGGCCACTTTTAGCTATGGTGAAGTATTTTCTAATGAGTTACAATTTGTTTCTCTTCTTCTTATTCTTCTTTTAGTGCTGAGTTTTTTTATTCTGAAAATCTATTCCACAAATGACTCATTTGTGTTTTGAAATAGTCCACCTGTCCTGCTAACTACAGCTGTCTATATAAGGGTAGTATTTCTGGAAAAAAATGTCTAGAATAGACTCTGTGCATCAGTCTCCTTCCTATCAATCTAAAGTTGGATTTCAAAACAATATATTCCGGTTGTATGTACCAGATTCAAGGTTGCAGTCTATAGCTTTCTATATCCCTAAAGATCATAACTCAGTATGGATCTACTGCTACTTAGAATTATATTCTTGGGCTGAAAGAAAGTTCATCTAGGAGTGTGCCTATTCTAAGGTTCAGTTTCCATTACCTTGAGGTGAAATTGGAATGTTTTACAATTCCTATTCAATTTTATTTTTATTAATCTTCCTGGGAAGTGATGAATTTACCTACCTGTCTTAATATTTATATCTTTTACTCAGAGGTGAAATCTAGCCGGTTCGTACCAGTTCGAGCGAACCGGTAGGGAAAATTTTGATCAGTTCCGAGAACTGCCAATTGTCACCTCTAGCTGGCCCCGCCCCTACCCGCCTGCTCACTGCTTGCGGGGCCCCTGCTCACACCACCCACCCACTTGCCACTCACTCCTGCCAACCCAATCACTCTTCATCTCGCCTCGCCACCCCATCATAGGCTTAGCAGCCTATATAAGTTTACCAGGCAATTAGTCACCACACAGTGTCTCTGCCTGCCTTCCCACGAGGACGTGCCTGTGCCCCAACTGCTCCTGATCTGCCTGCCTGCCTACCTGCCTGCCTCGGTAAGTAAGCCGCTGCCGCTGCTTGCTTCCCTTCCCACCCGGCACTGCATCCCTGCGCAGCCTAGGTAGCTGCCCCTCCCCCACAGTCCCTGGAGCTTACCTGCCTCTGGCTGCTGATGCCGCCGCTTGCTTCCCTTCCCACCCAGTGCTGCGTTCTTGGCGAACTGGCAAATACTACCTCTGGCTGGCCCGCCCCTGCCCGCTCACTTGTCAGCCCCGCCTGCTCGTCGCTTCCCCGTCCCGCCCTATATATCTCACCTTCGCCATGCGGCCCAGCTAATCTCTGCACCTTGCCCGCTCTGCTCACCAAAGGTAAGCATGCTGCCAACTCGCCCTTCGTCTCAGGTTGGGGCCCAGGGAAGCGCCATTCCCTGGCTCCGGCCTTGCTCTGGAGCCTCTGCCCGATCGCCCTTTCCCTAGGTCGGGTCAGGGGAAGTGCCATTCCCCAGGTCCGGCCTTGCTTGCTTCGTCCAGAGCCTCCGCCCGATCGGCCTTTGCCTAGGCCTAGTTGGGGAATGCGCCATTCCCTGGCTCCGGCCTTGCTCTGGAACCTCTGCCTGATCGCCCTTTGCCTAGACCGGGTAAGGGGAAGTGCCATTCCCCGGGTCCGGCCTTGCTTGCTCCGTCCAGAGCCTCCGCCCGATCGCCCTTTGCCTAGGCCTGGTCGGGGAATGCGCCATTCCCTGGCTCTGGCCTTGCTACGTCCGCAGCCTCCGCCTGCATGCCGCTGCCCCCCTCCGGCCTCAAAGTACAGCCCCCCGGGCTGAAGCAATTTATTCGGCTTGTGTTTTACTGTGGTAGGCTGAAGGGTCACGGGGGGTGCGGCGTGGGTGCAGGAGGGCAGAAGCGGTTTGGGAACGGACCGGACAGTTCTTCTTACCTTGAAGAAAATCTGTCCAGATCTTGCAGCCGCTTCTTCCGTCCCTCGCTAAGCCTCGATTGCTTGAGGGGAAACGCCATGTGCTCTCCAGGTCGGCAGCTGCTTCTCTCCGCAGCTCCTCTTGCTGGGAGAGTCTTGTGCAATTTAGCAGCTGTGAGCTGCTGCTTTGGGTCCTCAAAGTCCCATCTGGAAAGCACTGCAGCTGAGAGAAACAGCATTCAACAATGCTGCGTCTCTGTGTCGCAGCGCTTTCCGGATGGGACTTAAGAGGAAAGCGGC
>JANHFL010003548.1:2247-12860 GCA_032468155.1 Oxyrhabdium leporinum | reverse complement strand
CTTCCCTCAGTCCATGCTGAGCTCCAGATGGACACGCACGATGGGCTCCAGATGGACGCGCACGGCACCCCTGGGGCTCCATTTTGCCTTCAGAGGCCTGTCGGAAGGCATCTGCAGCCAATAATAGAGCTCCAGATTGATCCGGAACTTTGTTATCAGCTGCATATGCCTTCACAGAAAGCTGTCTGCAGCCAATAATAGAGCTCCGGATCGATCCAGAGCTCTGTTAAAGGCTGCGGATGCCTTCTGGCAGGCCTCTGAAGGCCGGGGCAATGCATCTATATCAACTTTAATAATTAAGAAAGAAGGATGTAAACCTATGCCCAAATTCTAAGTGATGAATTAAATCATCATAGATAAAAATATTGGCAAGAATCAGACCCAATGGTTGTACTTGCTATTTATTTAATTTATTCTTCTATATATGTGTGTTCATGTATGTTGTTGCACCAAAAAAGGATCAGGATACCAGTTATACCATCATCAAATCCAAGCAGACAAGAATTACAGCAGATGGCTTGAAACCGGCTTCAGCATATGTTTTCCAGATTCGTGCTCGCACCTCAGCAGGTTATGGTGGCTTCAGTCGAAGATTTGAGTTTAAAACAAGCCCAGTGTGTAAGTCATTTTCATTACTGACTACCCAGGTCTTTATTTGTGATTATGAGAAAATCATCAGCTGATCAATATTTTTGTAGGATCATTTCAGCCTTAGCATAGTCTTCCCACTTTAGGCTACCTGGCTTAATTTTCTTCAGACTTATGAGTGACATGAGTTAAGTAATCTAATTTCTTCAGAACTATGCAATATATAAAAGTTGCTGATTATCAAAAATATCAGAATATAACATTATTATATTAATAGATTGATCCCAAAATTGAAGAAAGCATAAGTCATGAGTAAGGTCTGAGTACTCTGTACTTAAACAATTCAGGACAAAATAAACTTGGGCTGTTCCATATTTAATATGGCAAAATATGAATGCACACTTGGCAGGTCCCAAGACGCCATCTTATTTCTCTGATAATAGTGTGGTGTATGATATATACCGAAGCATAGAATAGATTCCAAAGGGAGAATAGTGGTGGCATAGAAAATAATTATTAATCTTAGCACATGAATGCAGAAACCATCCAAGATAGAAATCTTAAATATGTAAAAGATAATGGAAGGTGAGGAGTTTTGTCACTGTTCTGTAAAGATTAATTTATTTTAAAAAATAGGCTACAGAAGGGAAAGAAAAGCAAGTTATACAAGTCCCGTATAACAGTGGTCCCCAATCTTTCCAGCTCTGCGGACTGGAAGGGGTGATGGCAACAGCGGGGAAGGGATGGTTTCACGCATGCCATTGGTGCAAATGGAACTTCGCCCTCACCTGCTGCTTGTTCAGCCCAGTTCCCAAAGGGTCACCAAGTACAACTGGTCAGCCAACTGGGAGTTGGAGATCACTGCTCTATAACATTTACATGAAGAAATCTTTGATGAAGAGATGGGTCTTGATTAGGTGCCTAGAGAACATAAGAGTAGGCACTTCAGAGATTTCACGGGGAGAGAATTCCAAGAAGCTAATGTAACTACAGGGAAGATTTCTTGTAAGTAAGTGTTCCAAAAATGCAGGAGTGATTGCGTTAAAACAGATCTGTATCACGAATTACTATTGCCTTGCAATTAGGTCATGGTATTACTACTTCATCTAAGGAATCCCTAGATGTGCCATTAAGGAGTTTCTGACTCTTCGTGATCATACAGATAGATTGTCCCCATGATGTTCTATTACTAACCTGTTCTTTCAGATCTCCCAGAGGCACATTTATTGCCATTGTAACAGTCCATCTTGTTGCTGGTTGTGCTTTTCTACTCTTTCACCTTTCTCAGCAATAGAGCCTTTTCCACAGAGCTCTGTCTTTCTAATAATTGTCACCAATGAGGTATGAAGAATGAGAAAAACCTTTGACAATCTTAAGCATGTTTGATATACAGCAGTTAAATGGGTTATTTCTCCCCTTAAAATTGTTCTTGAAATCTACAAAATTAATAATGCAATAAAGAGAAAAATGTTCTCAAATTACCTTATGCTACTTCTATAGCAAAAGTGCATTATATGACAGTTTAGAATTAGAGATAATGGTTTCAATGATATAATGCTTGCTATCTTACGACTAAGCCCTGAAAATGGATGGTGCTGGGGTGTCAGGCCCATACCCGGCTGTTGCCAGCAAAGCGTGTCCCAGGGGCTAGGCCACAATGAGTAGGAGGGCCGCCACGGTGGGCCTTGAAGCCTAGGGGGCATGTCTGGGTGGAGCCACCATGGGTGTAGTTCTTGGTGGTAGTAGACTAGCTTTTTTTTTTTTAAGAATATCATACTCGGTGTGCCTGTGAAAAAGTTTCTGTAAAGGTAGTCCTTGACTTACAACCATTCATTTAATGACCATTTAAAGTTACAGAGGCAATGAAAAAAGTGACCTGTAACACTTACGACCATTGCCGCATCTCCGTGGCCACATGATCAAAATTCCGATGCTTGGCAATAGATTCATATTTATGATGGTTGCAATGTTCCAGGATCATGTGACCAAACTTCTGACAAGCAAAGATAGTGGGTAAGCCAGAATCACCTAATAATCATGTTACTAACTTAACAACTGCCGTAATTCACTTAACATCTTTAGCAAGAAAGGTTGTAAAACAGAACAAAACTTCCTTAATAACTCTTCTTAGCTACAGTTGGGCTCAATTATGGTCATCAGTCACATACTGTAGAATACAAAATTCAGGAATCCCATAGAAAAATTAGTTGCGGGATGGCCATGGCTCTGAGTTCAGGAAGATTATACATGGATTTCTTCTATATAATCTCCCAACTTTGAGGCATCCAGTTATGTCTGATTGTCTGTCAAAACAGAGACAAGGGATAGTTTCTCCCAAGTATGTAATATCCAAATCTTCACCTTCCATTTAAAAATGTGCATATAGTCTCTGCCTTTTCAAGAACTCTTCCTTTTACACAAAAATAGATGCAAAGAAGGAATTAAATAGTTCCACTTACTCTCTACTGCATTGCTCACCTTCTTGCCATCTTCTCTCATTAATGAACTGACCATTTCCTTAATTTTCTTCTTTCTACTTACATATTAAAAGAAATATTTTTTGTTATTTTGGTCCTAATTCATTCTGAGCCTTAGCCTTCCTGACTCCCATCTTTGCAGATTTTGGCTATTCTGCTCTAGTTAAATGGCCCTGTTTCCATTTTATTATACAGCTAGTTTTCAAGTTACGACAGTGACTGTTTATAGTTACAACAACACCACATTATGAATGTTGCAGCACCATGGCAGTCATTCATCCTTACGATCAACTGAAGAGAACTGCAACATACCCCTTGCCTATCCTCTCCTCATTACAGGGACCTAACAGGCACTAACCGTGCTATGCTAGCCCACCAGCTCCTCCCCATCCCATCAGCAGTTACTCACCTTTTGAAAATCTGCAGAGTCAGGGCCACGTGGCGGAAAAGTAGCTGTCTTCCTACATACCCTTCTGTCTCCTTTGCAAAAGGTTTGGGTATGGAGAATGCAGGGACATGAGATTATGCCCGAAAGGTTTCCATTCTCCACACCAAAAGCTTTTTGCAAAGGGGCGGCGGCCTGAAGGAGTGCAAGATCATACCCCCAAAGGTGTCCATCCTCTTTGCAAATTGCAGCTTCCTCCTCCTTTAGACATAGAGAACGAAGGCCTGTAGGGGCACGAGATTGTGCCACCGAAGGCTTCCGTTCTCTGCACCAAAACCTTTTGCAAAGGGGATGGAGCCTGAAGGAGTGTGAGATACCAGACTGAAGTGTTCAGGTCATTTGATCTGATAACAGATTAACAGAGTTGGAAAGGACCTTGTAGGTCATCTAGTCCAACCCCCCACCCAAGCAGTAGACCCTACACCATTTCTGACAAATGGCAGTTCAATCTCTTCTTGAAAGTCTCGAGTGATGAAGCTCCCACAACTTCCAAAGGCAAGTTGTTCCATTGGTGGATTGTTCTCACTGTCAGAAAGCTTCTCCTTATTTCTAGGTTAAATCTCTCCTTGTTCAGTTTCCATCCATTATTCCTTGTCTGGCCTACAAGTGCTTTAGAAAATAACCCTATGGCAGCCCCTCAAATATCGAAACACTGCTACCATGTCTCCCTTAGTCCTTCTCTTCATTAGATCACACACCCGAGAGCTTCTGTCCCCTTTGCTTTTGGCCCAGAGGACAGAGGCAAAAGGGTTTTGGCATAGAGAACAGACTCCTTCCTATTCTATCAGTTTGTTTACGTCAGCTCCCTTAAAATCCAAAATGCTACTGTCCTGCATTATGATAAATTCAAGTTCTGCAATTTCCACTATCTCAGCTATTTCATCTCTATAAAAAAGAGTTAATCCTTTGAGCCAGTGATTTACTTCTAGAATCTTCTGGTCCCTCATTGGATATTGATTTTCAATTGGAAATATAGATGAGTTCACCACCTATGCTTCTAACTCTAGTCGCTCACAGTTCATTGAAATTGTTTTCAGAATCTTAGTAATGTCATTTGTCCCAACATGAAAAAGAAGAAAGGAATAGTGATTATTTTGTGTGAATTTTTCTCATACATCTTTAATCTTTGCACCTAGAAGGCAATATACTTTCCTTAAGAATTTGCCTGGTTGATTCTGTTCCTTTAAGTACTGAATCTCCAGTCACCAACACATGCTCTTTTTCCTTTGAGGAAATCTAAGCTACTTTACTTCTTATCACTGATACATTTAGCAAAGACTTTTCTTCAGATGTCTCCATGCTTCCTTCTTGGGGTAGGATATGAAATCAATTACTCAGTTTCAGAGAGAGCGGAGTTGGCTTCTATGTTTTTTTGTTCTTAGCGTAACATGCTGTCATCACACTTGCTCTTCCTTTTCATCTTCTTCACTGTGTTCTATTCAGATAGAGACTTCTGGATTTAATAGGAGTTTGTCATGTTCATCATATTCACCATTGAAACACTCACAGTGTTGATCGTGGAAGTGTCTGGAATTTTAGGGGCTTGCCATTCACCTCAAGTAATTTAATCAGTTTATGACAAGTGTAATTTGAGTCCTCCGTAGGTAGGAATGCAAACATTGTATTCACTTTGCATATAAAAAGCTGGTCTGATTAGTGGGCCATATAATAATAAGACTAGGGGCCTGGCTTCAAAATACTTAGTGACTGCAGGTATGTATTGATTTCCTCTGGAATGATGAAATCTATATTTCTATGTGCATATTGAACCAATCTTGATTTTTCGGTAAGATGTAACTGGGCAGTGGGTTCTTTATACGAGAAAGAATAGGAGGTAAAGCCCAAAGTTTATAATAATTAAAATTCAGGAATTTCTTCTAAAAATGTGATTTTTCTGAATTTCTAAACATAAAAAAATTATAAATGTTGTTTTACCAACACAGTTCGAAAAAAAAACAAGAAAAACAAGATGATGGCTCAGCAATTGTCAGTTATGCCAATTTTTCAAAGCATATTACTTTAGTGTTATCTATTTTCTTGATAACCAAATGGAGTGAGGGGATTAAATAAATAGTAGTAACAGTGCAGTTTATTAAGAACAGGAGACATTTGTGATGCGCATACCCTATAAAGTATGGAAGAATGTAGAATCTTCCTTTTACTTCCTACAAGTAAACCCTATAAAGTGGGTTAGGACATTTCCTGTCTTTTGTGACTTATCTACATTACTTTTTTTTTTATCACATAAGTTTTTATTTTATTTTCATACAAAAGTCTTCTATTACACGGTGTGTCGTCTGGGTACAAATATTTGCAAAAATAATTAAAAATACAAATCTATTCTTATAATAATGTGGACTAGAGACAAATGAAAACAGTGAAGTTATTTTGATGATTGATAAAATGAAGGATATATTATATAACTTAGTAAATATTATTATAAGTATAGCCATTTTTTTTGCGTGGTTGTTTAGTACAGGGGTCCCCAACTCCCGGTCTCTGGACCAATACTGGGTCTTGAGCCGTTTGGAACTGGGCCGCGGAGGTGGTGGGCGAGCGCGCAGACGCATCTCCACTTGAGTGAGTAGTGGGTGAGCACATATGCGCATGTGAATTGTGGCAGGCGTGCATGCATTCTGCTCACTCAAATGGAGCTGCCTGTGCGCTTGTCCGCCGCTCGCGTGGCCCCATCCCCTATCTGCCCTCGTTCCCCCCACGGGTCCTCAAAGCCGAAAAAGTTGGGGAACTCTGGTTTAGCATTTCACTGCAGTTTTTAAGTGACTCACATGTTGTTAAGAGAATCTGGCTTTGACTCCTCCCTACAACTTGTGGTCTTCCCGAGATCTTTACCAGTTCTGATCCCTCTCAGAATAAAAATATATGTCCACTTCTTTTAAGAAGGAAAAATAGTTTATTTATTTTGGCCAGCTGTAGTTTTAGGAAACTTATGTTAATAAAACTGGGGACAATTTTTCTGACTGAATAAATAGCCTTCGCCTTCTCGTTAATCTTGATTTTTTTCCCCCCACTCATAACGTTTCTCAGCAAACATTTATTTTATGACTGATAAAAATGCTGTGGTTTAAGACAAATACATCTCCTATTGTGGCTAGGGAAAGGAGAAGGAGAAATAGACCAGCCTACAAAAACGAAGGGTTGCCATTCTCAGTAGCATACAAAAGTTTTAAGATGGAATTTAATGTCTTCCATCCAATTTCATGTAGATTCTGCTTCATGTAGCTTCTAAATTGCACTGTTCTGCTAAAGCAGAGAAGGCCTTTAATTTCTCTGCAGCATTTCAGTTAGCACTTTGGTGACTCCTTTTTCCAAAACAAGCACAGTTCCCAAAGTTCTTTATGCGAATTAGAAGTAACATAGTCCACACGCATTTGTAATAGATGGGACGTGCCTGGAATGGAAGCGAGAAAACAAGCCAGCAATCTCAGACACTCATTCATACAATTTCGTGATTGTCTTTATTACAGTCATCTGGAATGTAAACAGTTCAGGGAGCAGAGAAGCTGGGGGAGACAGTCCAGATGATGAAGAAAGCTCTTTGCCCAATAAAAAGGAAGGTTGGGTAGGATAAGATATCGGGGCAGTGCTGGCTGGGGAATTCTGGGAGTTAAAATCCACACGTTTTTAAAGTTGTCAGGGTTGAGAAACAGGCCGTTAGAGAGCGGTGGATTTAACCCAGGATGGTTTGAAGTAGCTTTGCCTGTTTTCTTGAGACCTCCCTGCCATAAGGAAGAACCAAGAACCGGGATCATCATCCTGTCGGTCCCAAGACTTGGGCAGGGTCTCCCTTACATCAGCCCACAACTCAGCAGGCCGTCTGACGTACAGCTGTGCTCATCTGGGACCCAAAATGATCAGAAATGGAGTTCAGTTGGATCGTTTCCTTAGCTTTGTGGAAAAGTTGAGCGCCAGACTTTGCAAGAAACATCTCAGGTCTCTCCAGAGCTGGATTAAAAAAAAGACAAGATGGCTGAGGGCTTCTATCGCAGAATAGAATAGAATAGCAGAGTTGGAAGGGACCTTGGAGGTCTTCTAATCCACCCCCCACCCCTGCTCAGCCAGGAAACCCTGCACCATTTCAGACAAATCATTATCCAGTCTCTTCTTAAAAACTTCTAGTACTGTAGCGCTCAAAACTTCTGGAGGCAAGTTGTTCCACTGATTAATTGTTCTAACTTTCCGGAAATTTCTCCTTGGTTCTAGGTTGCTTCTCTCCTTGATTCGTTTCCACCCGTTATTTCTTATCCTGCCTTCAGGTGCTTTGGAGAATAGCTCGACTCCCTCTTTTTTGTGGCAGCCCGTGAGATATCGGAACACGGCTATCATGCCACCCCTAGTCTTTCTTTTCATTAAACTAGTCATACCCGCTGCGTGTCGCGGTGCTTAGAACGAAGTACTGCAGGCTACTTCTGCTGACTGCCAGCTGACTGCAATTTGGCAGTTCGAATCTCACCAGGCTCAAGGTTGACTCAGCCTTCCATTCTTCCGAGGTTGGTAAAACGAGGACCCAGATTGTTGGGGGCAAATATGCTGACTCTGTAAACTGCTTACAAGGGGCTGTAAAGCACTGTGAAGCAGTATATAAGTCTAAACACTGTTGCTAAGTGCTAAGTATTATCCCCTCCACCATCACTGGAGAAATTTCTGCTCTTGACTGAGTTCACACATTAAACCATACCATACACTAGTTTGTCTGGGTTCGCCAATTAGTGAGTCCAATCATTATGACTTATGAACCACGATTTATGGTCTAGTAGGTCCTGTGAACCAATCTCGGCTTACTCAATGAATAATTATACACTATAGCTTACTTGGAATTGAGCTTCTCTTCTTATGCTATTGCAAAAATATCAATCAGGCAAGGAGATCAAAAGAGCTTTTATGCAAAAGCAATAGCGTTTAGGCTTCTATACCATCCCATAGTACCTTACAGCACTCTCTGGGTGGTTTACAATGTAGAAGCATTATTTACATATTGTCCCCAACCATCTGGGTCCTCATTTTACCGATTTTGGAAGGATGGAAGGCTGAGTCAACCCTGAGATGATCAGGATCGAACACCAGGCTGTGGGCAGAGTTTGTCTGCAATACTGCATTCTAACCACTGCACCACATGTACATTCTAGTGTTAAAACTGAAGCCAAGTTTTATGCAACATAGTCTATTCACGAAAGATGTATGTTATGAAAGTGAATGTCACAATGAATGTTTGGAAAATGCACATCTTTGGGTCTCTGGGGTTTTGTTTTGTTTTTTATCATTTCTTTTTCAGAAAACACTAACTTGGTACGAAATGGTAGGAAATGGAGCGAACAAACCATTCCAAGGAAAGCATAGGCAGTTTTGCTCGTAGGAAATAGAACCACAAGTTAGGGCAATAATTCAATTGCCACCAGTTTTGCACAATATTGGAGAGGCGTCCTCTACTTCAGTTGAGTCACGAGTTTATTCGAAGCCCCCTACAGAAGGCCAGCACCGAAATTTGAATAATGAATTCTGTTTCAAGGCTGAGAACTTCAGAATTCCATCTGTGACAAGTTCTGGAATAATTACAACTGAAGATTGCTTGGTCCCTCTGCCAGAAAAAAAAGAAAAAAAGAAAAGCAAGCAAAACAAGAATTGGAATGCCAGCAATTACAATTAGGGAGTTCTTCTGCCTGAATACATTTTCTGAAGATTGGAAGATGAAGAAAGCATGAAAGCATGACTGTCTGTCATGTGAAGATGCAGAGGGAACTAACCCAAAGGAGATGGTACTGCAACAAGACGACCCTTTTTCTCCATTTGACTTCAGATGTGAGAATGGATGGATGATTGTCACCCATTTAACCTGGGACTTCTGCAGTTAGCAGCAGACTTTGTTCAGAAAATACACTGTTCTTACTTGATTAATTGTACAGATCAAGTCATAATTGCCTAACCCTCACATCAACTTAAAAAGAGTTGTAACAAAAAATCTCAGCTATCAGGCAGTCCTAAGCTGTGGGACATGAATTGTGGATGTTATAGATCTGTTAGTTGACCCATTGTTGTTTCTTTCCAAACCCGTCTAATGTTGACCTACATCTATTGTGCTTTATTAAAGTCTGTTAATTATTTTGCGATAAGATTCTTTGCTACAATCCCCACAGTTCCCAAGAAGCATGGCCCTTGGGTGCAGTAGTTGGGCACAATCAACACATCTGGAAGATGAAGGATAATAGGAACTGCAGCTCATCAATATTCAGGGAGTGAAAGATTCACCGTCAATATTCAGCACTCTGGGTTGTCTCTGTTCTTTCCTTCCTGTCTGTAATTGTCTAAGATATTGAGCTGTGCTGCTGAAAGATGATTCCTTGAGCTGGCTCTGGTCGCTTCCACTCTACTTACTTCTCAAAGTTTGATTGTCTTCTGGTTCCTGGTACTATTTCCTGCCCATGTTGAGTTCAGTTTGTGGGCTTTCCCCAATGGTATTGCTTTGAGTTAGAAGAAAGTGCTTTGCTAAAGCTCTCTAAGGAAGACACAGATCAGGGATGGATGTGATAACTGTTGGAGATGTATACACATATGTAACCTCCCTATTATGTCTCAGGGATGGCGTGATGGCTCAGACACTGGGCTTGTCAGCTGGACAGCCCAGGTTTGAGTCCCAAGCACCGCAAGATGGGATGAACTCCTATTCTCGCCTCAGCTCCTGCCATCCTAGCAGTTCGAAAACATGCAAGCGATAAATAGATATTCCTTTGGTGTGAAGGTACAGTGTGTTGTGTGGTCATGTTGACCACCTAGGGGGAAATGTCTTTAGACTGCACTGGCTCAACAGCCTCAAAATGGAGATAGCACCATCCCCTATAGTCAAGAACAACTAGCAGAATAAAATTCTCAGAGGCTCTTTTATCTTTACCTTTATTACCTCTCAGCTTCAGAGGCACACTTCCATATTAATTCTTTCTTGTGTTTCTGAGAAGTATGAGGAGTCAGAAAGTCTTCAGGCTGCTGGAGAGAAATTTGTAGAAGTCAAGATGTTTCCTTCTTCCTTTCCTTTCCTTTCCTTTCCTTTCCTTTCCTTTCCTTTCCTTTCCTTTCCTTTCCTTTCCTTTCCTTTC